>JAVYIG010013996.1:0-43970 GCA_035222895.1 Strongylocentrotus droebachiensis
TTTATCCTTGGGACATTATTTTTGTTGTGGAAGGTTCGCGACCTTTGACTCGTTACCGCCTGTTAAATACCATCGTCTCTCCATCTTACCACCAGGTACCCCATTTCTCAGCTCTCTTTCCTTTTATTTCTATATCCTTCCCCTTCTTCTGACTCACTCCCTTCTCTCCCCACCTCAATTTAATATTTGATTGTAATTTAATTTTAATTTAATTCAATTCAATTCAATTAATTTAATTATGATCTATTTAATTTTAATGAAATTTTAATTGCCAGGTCCCACAGTTCTCCTTCTCCCGTCTGGCCGGTGCGGACATGCTCCTGGGTGTCGAGATGGCGAGCACAGGCGAGGTGGCATGCTTCGGTGAAGACCGGTTTGAAGCTTACATGAAGGCCATGCTCAGCACAGGATTCCGCATCCCCAAGAATAACATCCTCCTCTCGATAGGAAGCTACAAGGTACGGGAACCAGTCCCCAGTGATCACTATTATTGTTACTCTGTATTTGGCATCACTGGTGCCAGACAATAAGCCTTATTATATCCTGCATCAAAAATTTGTTGGCTTTTGATTGGTTGAGAGCTCGTCACATGACCAGAAATATTTGAACTATTTTTCGAAAGTACTATATGAGAGTACTATTTGGGAGTTGAAAAAAAACATGATTTTTTGTTTTGATTTTTTTTTTTTTTTTTTTTTTTTTTGCATTTGATTTTTGTATTCTCTTTTTCAAATCTTAATTTGGTGAAAACAAAATATTTTAACTCTTTTTCCACCAACCACTTTTCGTATGGAAAAGTCATTATCTTCCATTTCCCTCACTCGAAGGCTCTTTGAGAGAATAGGGGGTATTTCTTGATGGGTCCACACGTTTATTGTGTGCGAGACTTTTGTACATCCATTAAGGGTATTTCCACCAAGTCTGGTGTCAGTAAAATATGACCTACTGACTACCATCTCCTTATGATGTGCATCGGTGGTGACTCTCTTCAACAAGGGGCCTCCATTGAACATCCTATCCTAGGGATGGAGTATTTTGCTCTGTATGTCTGGGTTTTCATGTTTGTATTCTTAAATAAATATTAAAACTTTTTGTATTGCATGTGTAAAGAAGATATTGCAAGCTAAGGTTTGACAAAAATGCACTGAACGAAGTAAGAATGGTCTGATGAGGAAAGTGCCCAGTTCACGAGCATAAAATAAGGCATGGTATGTTCAATTCAGCTCAATTTCAATGCAATTCATTTGGCATCATAACAAAAATTACAAATCATAAATACACAATATGTACCTCTAACAAGCAAGTTGTGCTTGTAAATGAGGTCTCTATCAAGGTAAACACAATTTTAAATTAAGTACAAGGAAATCAAATGTTAGTAAGTTAGTTAACATCATCATTGTGCTATAAAAGCATTAAAACATCAAAATGGTCTTATGAGATGTGACGTTCGATATCTTGACACACTGTTTTTATCAAGACAAATGCATACATGCCAACTGTTCAGATTAAAGAGGAACATTCCTCTTTTTGGGAGAAGGTAATTATCATTTTAATGCAGGTGTTCCTCTTCCTGTACAAATTTGTCTGTAGTATTGAATAGGAGAGTTAGGATTGTTCCTATTTTTTTTTTAAATAGCATAATTTGTACAGATTTCTGATTTTCAAATGTTGGCATGTATGCAAATGGTGGAAAAACAGACTTTCAATCGATTAATTTGTTGTGTTTCAGGGGAAACTGGAACTTCTTCCTGCCGTGAGAACACTTGCTGCGATGAACTACAGCCTGTATGCCAGCATAGGTACAGCTGACTTCTACAATGAACACGGCATCAAGGTAAGCAATACTAGACTTGGTTGTGGTGGTGGTGGTTGTGGTAGAAGAAGAGGGATGTGGGGGGGGGGGGGGGGTTAACTGGTCATAATTGTGGTGGTAGTGCAGGGGATGAAGGGATACCTGGTGCTGGTGATGGGGGTAAGGATTCTGACGAGTGGCGAATAAAAATGAGTGGACACGAGGGTGTTCATTGCAGATGAAACTTATAAATGACAAGGGTTGCAATCAATGACTCGGTTATGGTGGTGGTAGTGGTGGTAGGGGAGGGGGGGGGGGTTAGCTGGTCATAATTGTGCTGGTAGTGTGGGGGGGGGGGTGACTACCTGCTGATGGTGGTGGTGATGGTGGTAGGGAGGAGCTGCGAATCAAAATGAGTAGTCACAAAGTGAACTTGAGGGTGTTCATTGCTGATGATGCTGATAAATGAGAAGGGTTACAATGGTAGTGATGAACATTTTAGAAGTCTTTCCCTCGGCAGTCTATAAAGATTTCCTCTACCTCCAATTCAGGCTACCTGTATTAAAAAAACATCTCCTAAATTATGGTATTTATATATTCAGTTATAAAGACAACCTAAGATATTAAATCACATCTTTCAAATCTCTTCCCCTCAGATCAAGTCAGTCGATTGGCCTTTTGAAGAGGAGACTCCCGAGCAGAAGAAGGCCAACGGCGACGCCCCCTCGAGCATGATGGACTACCTCTCTGAGAAGCACTTTGACATGGTCATCAACCTGCCGATGAGGAACAGCGGAGCGCGAAGAGCCTCGTCGTTCATCACCAGGGGATATCGAACACGACGCATGGCCATCGATAAGGAGATTCCACTCATTACGGATATCAAGAAAGCTAAGATGTTCATTGAGGTAGGCAATTTTGTCAGGCCTGATAATTACCTGATTTAAATCAGTTTCCCGATTATTTATTTATGTTCCTGATATTTTTCTTCCTTTTTTTCCCCTGGTTTTACCCTGGTTTTACCCTATTTTCCCATTTTTTTCCCCCTTGAATCCTTTTTTTTTTAGTGCTCACTATCACCCCTGTTTTGTTGACTGAAAGCACACATTTCTATTTTATTTGACTTTGATGCCCACCATACATTATTTTCTTCTCATTGGGTACTGTCTTTGCAAAATAGATTTGTACATGTAGGTATTGCTCTCATGTTAGTAGTTTTATGAACCTTGAATGTTGCCTCATCATGCATGCAAAATGGTGTTTGAAAGAAAAACACAGCCTGAGTGAGAACCAAAATGTGGTGTTGTAGGTTCTTGACATCTCTCTTAAAGGGAATTAGCCATGAAATTTTACTGGCTGTTCTATTTTTGAGGCGAATTTTTTCATTGAAGTATGAATTCATATGAATTCATATGAATATGAATTTATATGAATTCATGACAAGATAATTGGGGACTAAGTGGAGTATGACGGGTTTAAGAATCTTAACTTGCTGTGTTTTCATACACTTATGGTAAATTAACAATGAGGCCTTAAAAAGAAAGATGTTGTATTGCCCTTTGCGACCGACCCCAAAATCTTGATATCTACGGTCAGCTTTAAAAAGAAAAAAAATTACCGTTTGTTTAGAAGAACAAAATGTATCAAAGCATTCAAAACTAAGATATGCCCAAACAGAGTAAAAAACAAAAAAATTAATTTAAAAAAAGACTTCCGACGACCGACGTTATGGCAAAGGGCAATACAACATCTTTTTTTTTTAGGCCTCATCGTTAACTCATAGCCTGCCATGAGGCTGCATGCACGCTATCGTTAAAGTGCTTTGTACATGCGAGCAAACCATTGCTATGGTGCCATGTGCGTGCATGCACACTTCGTAGTAGCAGTTAATGTTCATGCACATTGTAGTGTGCTGTGTGTTTTGCACGCGCTATTCATAGAACCATCGCGTTAATCAGAGTATCTCAATATACACTTGACACTGAGGGATTTGGGTTTGGCACAATGGGGATTAGCAAGAGTTAATCCTTTATCTCCTCATGTTCACTTTCAGGCTTTGCGTCGCATTGGAGGTGCTCCACGCATGAAGACCCACATTGACTGTCTCACCTCCAACCGGACGATCCGTCTCCCGGGTCTCATCGACGTCCACGTGCATCTCCGAGAGCCGGGAGCCACGCACAAGGAGGACTTTGCCTCTGGTACGGCCGCAGCTCTGGCTGGAGGGATCACAATGGTTGGTGCCATGCCTAACACGACGCCGTCCATCACTGACCAGTCCTCCTTCCAACTTGTCAAGAAGGTAAGCACATGAGACACTTGATTTGACATTGCCGCCAGGTTTTCGGTTCCTCTCCTGTTTTTAACGTATAAACTGTTAAAGACCTTGTTGGAAGTGAAAAATGAAAAAGATGACTTATATATCAACGGAAAGCTTATGAGCCATATATTATAATGATATTAATTATATGCCATTTTAGTATCCGTCAGAGAAGTAACAGCTCTCTGAAAATTCCAAATCTAAAGCTTTGAAAATCAGAATTTGTCAACCTAAGAACTAGCTATCGACTTGATGACATCATCTTTATGACATAATCTTTATATGGAGTATGCATATTCACAAGACTTTGCATCAATTAAGCACAGCTCATCGCCTCGGCTAAATGGGACTATGCCATCTATGTCGCAGCAGGACCAGATAACTTCAACGAGGTCCCGATCATCGGTACCTCAGAAGGAACATTAAATGAAATGTTTGTTTTAGCTCTGTTTGCTCTCTATTCACTATTCTTCGCTTATCTATTTTATGATATGAATCTTTGCAGCTTGCTCAACTTGGTGCCCGATGTGATTACGCCATCTATGTTGGAGCCGGACCAGATAACTTCAACGAGCTCCCGATCATCGGTAACGCAGCCATGGGGATGAAGATGTACCTCAACAAGACATTCACATCACTCAGATTGGACAGTGTATCGACTTGGATTGAGGTATTGGCTCTTGTGTTTAATACCGTTTGCAGTATCAAGTGCCCAAATCTTTTTGATATAGCAATTTCAAATTCAATTGCATTTTTGGAGGGGAAAAAGTGTGTATGTGACATGACCAGGAAAATACAGAAGAACTTGATATTATGTAGCAGACTGATAGCATATACGGATAGAGAGAGGAACAGAGGAATCTAGGAAATTTTGAATATGGCAGTATATTGAGCTGAGACAATCTTTGACAAGCCAATAAGACGATGTTACCCATAATTCACTCATGACATGTATACAGAAGTGTCGTAGTCGAGTGCTTTAGGCTTGACATTCGTGGGTCAGGGTTCGATCCTGACACTGCACTAATGTCCTTTGGCAAGGCATTAATCTACATTTGCCACACTCGTCCCAGGTGAGGTAAATGGGTACCTGGCAGGAATTAATTCCTTGAAATGCTGTTATGGCAGGTAGGCTGAAGCCGGGGTAATAATTAATGCGCTTCGGAATAGAATTGTCTGGATAGACGATGCTATATAATTGCCTATTATTATTATTATTATTATTATTATTATTTGTTTTCACAGCATCTTCAAAACTGGCCTCGTCACCTGCCTCTTGTAGCCCATGCCGAGGGAAGGACAACTGCAGCTATCCTCTTCATTGCTCAGTCTCTCAACAGACCCATTCACATCGCGCATGTCGCCAGGAGAGAAGAGGTCAGTTCACATATCGTTTGATAAAATGTTTTGACTCTTATTTCATTTTTAAAAACTTTATTTTTTTTGAAAAAGTCACATTTTTAAAACCTGCATATAACTCTACTCTTGTAGGGGTATTACCAGGTTTAGTTGGAGATTGAGAATGAAAATTTTGATTCATTTTAGTGATGTATAAATTTTAAGGTAGATGTTTAAACGTCATTTTAAGGTAGATGTATAAGTGTTGGTTTTTTGTATGCTGCCCTTTGGTTTTGCTCCTCTTTATTTATCAGCTCTTCCCATTTTTTTGTTGTCTCTTCAGATTGAGTGCATCAGGATGGCCAAGGAATCCGGCATGCAGGTCACCTGCGAGGTCACCCCTCATCACCTCTTCCTGACGGAGGATGACCTTGATGTCATAGGTCATGCCAGGGGTCAGGTCAAGCCTTGTCTGGTGACCGCTGATGACCAACAAGCATTATGGGATAACATGGACATCATTGATTGCTTTGCGACCGACCATGGTAAAGTTTCAGAGAAACCCTTTTCCCTTTGACAGATTTATATTTTTAATGTTTTAATCAAATACCATTTTCGTAATGTATTCAGATTAAATGCAAATCTTTGTGGAGTGCCTGAAGATGAATGATCGCATTCGCCTGCTGAGGGTCATTGTGTCTCGGTGGTCGGGGTGCGGATTGCTTGCATTAGTCGTTGCTGGGCTGGACAAACATTAAAGCTTGTCCAGCCTAGCGGCGGCTAATGCAGACCTGCCAACCAGTACGATTTAGTCGTATTTAGTATGATTTTTAGAAGCAAATACGACAGTACGATTTTCCTCAATAAAATACGATTTTCAAAAAACAAAAAACAAAAAGATTTTTTTTTTTTTTTTTTTTTTTTTTATAATTTTTTTGTTGTTGGTTATTTTGTGTGTGTGTGTGCCATTTTCAATGGCAAAATGCCCATTTTGTTCTATAAAGCATCTCACATCGCCAATTTGGGGATGTTCATTGGTTCATCGAACACACCAGTCGTGATGAAATCATGCATATTCAACCAATGATCCATAAAAAAAATTCTTCCTGTATGTAGGAACTGTAAGAGGCATTGATCCGCGTAACAGTCCGTGTTTATTTTTAAGAATACAACTTTTGTCAGCAAAATACAACTTTTGGGATTAAGGAATACAGTTTTTGAACTCCAGAGGTTGACAGGTCTGCTAATGTGTGCAGTCCGCGTTCTGACTATTGGAGTACATTGTCCTTCAGGGGGCGAATGTGAAAGCTTGTTGGTAATTCTTTTCTATTGGATTTGAAAGCATTGCGGAAGAGACCTATTGGTATCTCCTGTTCTTTGGAAATAGACACAAACATTTTAATAAAATCCAGTCATCTATCTATCTTCTTATTATTATTTCCGACAGCCCCCCATACAGTAGAAGAGAAGAACAGCGAGAATCCTCCCCCAGGCTTCCCAGGCCTTGAGACCATGCTACCTCTCTTACTGACGGCCGTCAACGAGGGCAGGCTCACCATCGAGGTAATTAATCTTATCATGCACCACGTGGTCTGCTGAGAGCCAGAAGTACATTAACCCTATTTAGCCCGGGCTATTTTGAAACTGCATAGCCCCCCCCCCCCCCCTATGATCTCGGCCGTGAAACGCCGATCGCCGCGAAAATTTGCATACATGTCAAGTGAAGTGTATAGAATACTATGGTAATTTCAATTTTTGAAAAATTCACTCATTTGCATATTTATGGTAATTTATGAAAATTATGTCATAAAATTCACATTTTTGCCCATCAATCAGACATTATTCATATTTAAGCATTCTTTCTCACTACATATATTTGTTAGACCATTTGGAATAATAATACAACACAAAAAATTGAAAAACCAGGGTTATTCCTTATGTTATCTATTGTTTTGATAATTTCTTATCTATTTCTTTGTTTTTTGTCTCGCCTGCCTGCGTAGCAAAAAGCGAGACATAGGCGCCGCTTTTCCGGTGACGGCGGCGGCGGCGGCGGCGACGGCGTCAACATCAAAAACTTAACCTTAGGTATATAATTGATATAATTTTGAAAGTATAAGTTCTTAGTCAATGAAACTTGGACTATAGGGTTATCAAGTCTCCCCAATCATGTGAGTAGAATTTCAGGTCACTAAGTTAAGGTCAAAGGTCATTTGAGGTCAACAAATTTAGACTTTGTTGTGGCATCAACATCAAGATTTTCAAAATGCTTCTTCTTCGTTATTTTTCAACCGATTTTGATTCTGATTGTTTCATATGATAGGGCTAGGAGGGGGATTTAAAATTTCTACACAGAATCATGAAATTCATTATCTATGCTAATTTATGCAAATTTATTCGAAATCACAAAAAAGGCTTCCCTTCATTTCTCGACCGATTTTGATTTGGTTTGCTTTATATCGTAGAGCTAACTTTGGTACACTAAACTTCTACACAGAATTTTGAAATTGTTCTCCATTAATTAATTATGGTAATTTATGCAAATTTATTCCAAAAAATAACAAAAATTGCTTCTTTTCCCTCATTTCTTGACCGATTTTGATTTGGTTTGCCTTATCTGGTAGAGCTAAATTTGGAACACTAAACTTCTACACAGAATTGTGAGATTTTTGCTCCATTGATTATTTATGGTACTTTATGCAAATGAAATGAAATTATGTCCCTTCCAGGGCATCAAACTTTTATTTTGTGACCAGTTCAAAAGTGTACCACATAAAATTTACGATATTTGTTGTTGCGAGGTGCGGATGAGTGCTACGTTATTGACGTTCTGGTTTATCATATTGAATTGCGTTATGCAGGCGAGACCGCCGAGAGCGTTTCCCTTGTTTAACTTATGTATTTTATTGTTTTTGTTGTTTTATTTCATTTCCAACTATAATTCAACTATTTTGACCCAAAAATAAACACCTAAACTATAAACAAGACCAAATAACCAATGTTTTATCTCTTTATTTGAAAAATGAGATTTCTATATGTTTTGTACACAAATCACAAAAATGAGCGATTTTCGGGCTGACATGCAAAGACAAAAGGACATGTGACTTCGTAATGGTAGGTCAGATTTTCGAAAAAATTTCTTTCAAAAGATGCGCAAGACTCGAAAGAAAAAAGTCACAAAATTTCAGTGCAAGATTTTCTTGCGTTAAAAAATTATCGCGAAAAATGTCGAAGCCCCCCCCCCCCCCCCCCCCCCGGGCTAAATAGGGTTAAGTCTGTGTAGAGGTGTTGTGGTCTAGTGGATAAGTAGTTGGACTGTGGATCACAGGGTCCGCGGTTCGTGTCGCGCAACGACATTAATGTCCTTTGGCAAGATCTTTATCTACATTTGCCACTCTCCACCCAGGTGTTACATGGGTACCGGTAGGAAGGAATTTCTTGAATGCTGTGAGTTCCGAAATCGGCTGCCTAGCAGAGCCGGGGTAACAGTTGGAGCGCCTTGATCACCATGCATGGTGGATATGTGCGCTTTATAAATATCCAATATTATTATTAATATTAGAATGATGTTGGTTAATGCCCTTCCAGTTCTCAGCAGACAATAATGTAAATAATGTTTTATATTCGACGTACAAAAAGGTTTAACATAGAAACAAAAGCTCTAACTAAAAGTGACAGGAACTGTACGATAATTGGTTTTTAAAAATAAAACTCTCCATACTTTGTCTCTTAAGTTATGGTAGAATTTAAATGAATTTGAAAAGTGCATTCAACACGTCCCCGCAGTGTTGTCACTTCAGTGCTACTGGATGCAGCAGCCAACATGCTGTATGTGCTGATATGAAATTGAAATCTTTAGGCATAGCTCATATTTCAGATAGTTATTTTTAAATATTGGCCAGACCAATATTGCTTAAATTATGTAAGTGTCTTACTCTAATATATAAATTAATGTTAAGATTTGTCTATTACAAATGCACTGTAACTATGTTTTGTATACATTTTACATTGTATTTGTAATTATGTATTGTATTTTGTTGGAAATGAAAAATAGAAATGAAATGAAATTGTCATGATTGCTGTCATTGTAAGTATTCATATTTTCTCTCTCTCAATCTCTCTCATTGCCAATATCTAACCTTTGACCCGTTTCCCAGGACATAGTCCTCCGCCTCTACACGAACCCCCGGAAGATCTTCAGCCTCCCGGAGCAGAAGGAGACCTACATCGAGGTGGACCTGGACCACGTCTGGACCATCCCCGAGGCCATGACCCACACCAAGAGCAAGTGGACCCCGTTTGCAGGTCGCAAGGTCAAAGGGGCGGTGCGCAGGGTCGTTCTCAGAGGAGAGCTGGCCTACGTGGACGGGCAGGTAAGGAGGGCTTCTACATCATTTTCATTTCGATGCCAGTTCGTTTCTCGATTTTTTTAATGCATGCGTTTCCCAGGCTTTTCTACCCTACAATGCATTGTTGGTCCAAAGGTTGCATTTTAAATTTGATGTCACCTCGATGCTGGTTCGATGTGGAGAAACTACAAGTGGAAACACAGCAGGAAATTTGAAAATCTGAACATGTCCTTAAAGTTATTGGACCTTTGCCTTGTCGATAAATTTCCTCTAATAAGCATGGGAAAGGCAGCTTTGCTCTATCAATCTCACTTCTGATCCGATTCATCTTGCATTCCCAGATCAATGCCAGATCCTTGATCTGTTTTTCACATCGGAATGGAAACTCATGGACTTAAACCCTTGGTGTGACCTAGCCATTAGGAGTTGTTCATGTTGGCAGACGATTTGTAAGATAGCAATATTGTCACAGATCAGGGCTAAGATATTGGATCCTTTGTACATTTAACCAAGAATTGAGAAAGACGAGCAAACAATTTCTCTTTTTTGTTTGTCTCATTTGATCTCTAGTAGCACTGTCACCCTAATAAAAATCAATGGCTATACTAAAAAAATTGAATGGTCCTGTTATGTTTCTACAACAGGTGGTGGTGGAACCAGGCTACGGTAAGGATGTACGTACCATGCTGGAGGGCGTACCGACGCCCGCACCCCTGTCGGTCCAGGTTGCCCTTACCGGGGTGTTGGGACAGCCCACCTCCCGGCCTACCTCTCGCCCCTCCTCGCCCCACAGGCTGGGCAAAGAGGGCGAGACGCGCTTCCTGTTGCCTGCCAGGATCCATCGTTTTTCAGAATCTGGTGGTAAGAATGCCTTCAAGACATGGCTTATCATTTTTTTTTTTTTTTTTTTTTTTTTTTGGGGGGGGGGGCGGGGTTCGGAACATCTGTGAGATGTCCTTTTCCCCTTGCCCTTGTTTAAATGTTCTTAGTTTGAGGATTCAGGACACATGTTAGTTTCATGCCATGCTTTAAGATATTGGAGGTTGCTATAGATTAATGGTTTTAATTTGAAAAAAATAGCTTTAATAAAGGCATGGGGGGTAACCGTTGCCGGTTTGATTTTTTTTTTTTTTTTTTTTTTTTTTTTTGAGTGATATTAACACAACATGTTTTTTTCTACCCTGGTTTTCTTGGCTTCACTTTTCCTCTTCAAGAATTTTTTTTTTTGTACCATGAAATTTGATGGTACCATGAGAAAGGAAAGAGAACGGAAGTTGAATCACTAAGATGGATTAAACCGTTTACGTTTTCCATTTCCTCCAGCCTCGCATGGGATCTAGCATCCTAGGGGGTGTTTCATAAAGCTGTTTGTAAAGTTGCGCATGACTTTATGAATGACTTGAATATGAAAAGCCAAATGGGATGCTCAATCAGTTTTAACTGCATCAACTAAAGTTGAACTGTGCAGATGTAGATTAACATTCTTGGTATAACAAACAGTTTTAATGCAAAGTATATTTGTTGCCATTATGTAATTGAGGTTGGAAATATAGTCACACTGTGTTAAAACATCAGGAAAAACTTTGGGCATCCTATCTGGCACTACATACTTACATGTAAGTTGTTCGTAAAGACATGCATAACTTTACGAACAGCTTTATGAAACACCCCCTGGTCATAAAAGTACACACTGTATACTCAAATAATAATCATCAACCCGTCTTTTTTCCATTTCAGATCCCAACCTGATGTCGCCCCCTCAGCCCACCAGGACCTTGTTTTCCTCGCCCCAGCAGGGCCTCATGTCCCCCTTTGGGTATGGGGATGCACCCCCTCCTCTCACCCCTGTACCCAGTGTGGCTACCGGTGGGGTCTCATTGATGGGTAAACACATCCTCAGTGCGGCACAGATGACCAGAGAACAGGTTGGTTTGTGTTCTCTTTAAGAACAATAATAATAATATTCAGTTTTTATATAGCACTTATTACAATCACTAAGCGCTTCCAAACTTGGGAGATTATTACCCCGGCTTTAGCTGTGCTGTCATTACGGCGCTCTAGCATTTCAAAGAATTAATTCCTGCCAGGTACCCATTTACATCACCTGGGTTGAGTGTGGCAAATGTAGATTAATGTTTTGCCAAAAGACATTAGTGCCGCGGCGGGTCTCGAAGCCAGACCTTGTAGCTGTATACAAAGTAAAAGTATGGCTTTTACCTTGACTAATCGGCATTTATTAGATATCATTTTTTTCTTTGAAAATGTTTTGCCTTTGAATTTTCAAGTGACTGCTACAAAAGATTGATGTTGTTGCTTCATTTTTACATTATAACGTTTAATGTTATTGTTATAGTGACAAATTTATTGTTATAGTTGTGTACAACGCTATAAACTGAAACCTTTTTGCAATTTCACAGCTTCATCAGCTATTCAACGTGGCTCACAACATGAGGATGAACGTCCAGAAAGAGAAGAGCATGGATTATGTACTAAAGGTAAACTTAAAAGGACTTTGCCTCAGATTCTAAATAAAATGCTTGATTTAGCTCTTGCTTCAATCATAATTAAGCCTATAGGTCAGTCTGGAATTCCATGACTTTTACAAGCCGATTGCCTGTCTGATTATCAAGATATATATGATTGGAATTCAAAATGTCAAAAATCATTTTTCTAACAGTTTTTATAACACTACAGTTTATTGGGGGAAATAAGTATGGTAAAACCGGTCACTCAAAGATTTTTACTTTCTTGAGGAACCTCATGGTCATTTTGAAGCGCATTTTTCTAGGGCTTCAATATTACTCCATATCACAGACACTGATAACACATAGGGCCATGCATCTCATATTTAACATTGTTAAATGATGCCTTTAATGTCTTACCTTGATTCAGGGTAAGGTTGTGAGTCTGATGTTCTACGAAGCAAGTACAAGGACCTCGTGTTCCTTCCTGGCAGCCATGCAGCGTCTCGGAGGTAGCGTGATCAACTTCAACGAGAGTACCTCCTCTCATAAGAAAGGAGAATCACTGTCAGGTATGTAATCGCTTGTATGCACTAATTTATGTACAAATGTAGATTGATACTAATATTTACGTTTATATCGCGGGTCCTCGTAACATTCCTTTGACGGTCCAGGGGGGTGTTCACAAAGACCAAAATCGACTTTAAGTTGGACTTAACTATGACAGGCTGTTCATGCCACTAGTTTCTCTAACCAGATGGAACTCAAATATTATTCAATTTTGTTTCAGACTCAGACAATATACATGTACTTCTAAAATGTGATCATTTTGAACTAATTGTGACAAGATAAAATAAACATTTCTCAATCAACATTTCTCAATCAATATTTCTGTTCACAGACACAGTGCAGATGATGGCCAGCTATGCCGATGTGATCGTCCTACGTCACCCTGAGCCCGGGGCTGTCGAAGCGGCCTCTAAGGCCTGTCGCAAGCCCATCATCAATGCCGGTGACGGGGTCGGAGAGCATCCTACCCAAGCCCTGCTGGATGTCTTCACCATAAGAGAGGAGATCGGTACCGTCAATGGAATGACGGTAAGATGATCGATCCCTCAAATTGGCATTTAAAATCTTTAATGAATTAAGAAGAAAAATTGTTCTGATGGATTTTAGCCCCAGAGCACTTCTTATAGCTACTTGCGCCCTCTATACAGCCAACAATGCCTAAGCGGTTCCCGTTGATCCCCCATAGTTCCTTTTTTTCTTATGTTAATTGAGAGCTGAATTGATGAGATAACCACCTGCCAGTGACCTCGCAGGGAGGTCTTATCCCTCCATGCCAAACTAGTGCAGAGGGGAGTTAAATTAACATAGTTTTTTATTTCAGATTGGCGACACTTAAATCGTCCTAAGTCAATGACACTATTTCATCAAAATCTGTATTTGCACTGAAACTGATAATTGAATATTACAGAAAATGAAATTAATTGATTTTGATTCTACAGGTTATCTCAATTATAAAAATTACATGGTACATTTTGAAGATAACCATTGAATACATGCATTCCATATTGCAAGGGATATGCCAATATACAAATTCTTCAGGATTTTATTTTTAAACAATCATGCCATTTTTGTATAACAATTGTTAAAATCATTGTGTTATTTGATTTATTAACAACTGAATGTTTTACTCACCGTATGCCATGTTATAGATCACGATGGTGGGCGATCTGAAGCACGGTCGCACCGTCCACTCTTTGGCCAGACTCCTGACCCTTTATCGGGTCAATCTACGCTACGTCTCGCCGGACAGTCTCAAGATGCCGGCTAAGGTCAGGGAGTATGTCCAGAGCAGAGGCATCCCACAGGTCAGTCTCACTTCAATTCAATTCAATTCTTTTTATTCATCCAAATTCACAAGAATACATGGAAACTGTTTTTGTCACATATTGTAAAAATATATAATATACATATGAAAAACTATATCGTTGTGTTTATAGTCATAGAAGAACCATCAAAATAAAGATAGATAACATAGAAATGTTCTTATATTCTAGTATTACACATTGAAAATGATGAAAAGGATAGAACATCAGTGTGAAGGAAGGAAGGAAAACCATGCCAAACCAATACTAGATAATTCTTAGATGATTCCAAAGGTAGTTGTGAGAATCTTGATGGTTCTTGAGGCAACTTGTAGTACACCTTTCACTGAACCAAGGAGTTTTAAAAGATGGAGTCATATCTAGCTCATTCCCTTTTGTATTCATATTTTATTATCTATTTGATTTTTCCCTTGTTAGTTAAAATAAAAAGTGAAATATTAACAAGATTTTTTTATTTAACAAAATCACTACTCAAGCTTTCAAATGATGTTGACGACATCGTACCTCTGACATTTAAGGTAACAGCACACTTGTCAACTAATTGAGTAGGTTATTCCCCGAGAGATATTCTTAAAAATGTTCTAATGTGCCAACATTCATTTATGATAACTGTATATGAGCATTTAACGTGAAATTTCAACAACAACAAAAATACATGATGGTTTTCACTCTTACCCTTATTTAGGAGGAATTTAGCAGCATTGAAGAGGCTTTGCCAGAGACAGATGTGTTATACATGACCAGGATCCAGAGAGAAAGATTTGAAAGCATTGAAGACTACGACAAGGTATGGAATGCTTTATGTTTAATACAAGCCATGGTCTTTGTTTTTCTTTTCTTTTCTCTTTAAAGCCCCACTGCACCACTTGTAGCTACTTGCTCCCTCTATATAAAAGACAATGCCTAAGCGGTGCCCGTTAGTCCCCCATGATCCTCTTTTTCTTATGTTAATTGAGGGCTGAGTTGATGAGATAACCACCTGTCAGTGACCACGCTGGGTGGTCTAATTACTCCTGGCCGAAATAGTACAGGCGGGTTTTAATAAATGAAAGTAGTATAAATGAACAGTAGCTGTAGCTTTTCTGCTGTCCTTAAAATGAACTTATTACAGGTTGGATTGCCCTTTAAAGGGATCCAGGAACTTTGTGTCAGATTCTGAAACAAAATTCTGGATTTAGCTCATGCTGCAATGATAATTATAACCTTTAGGTCAGTCAGGAACCCCATGCCTTTTACAAGCTGATCGGCCTGTCTGATTATCAAGATATTTATGATTGGAATTACAAATTTTGAAAACCGGTCACTCAAAGATTTTTACTTTTTTGATGCACTTCTTGATCATTTTTAACCGCAATTTTTTTTAGGGCTTTAATATTACAGTATATCACAGACAACAGATAACACCTAGGGCCGTGTATCTCAGATTTAACATTGTTAAGCGATCCCTTTAATTGCTCACTCTGTTTCCACAATGCAAGGACTGTCTCACAAAATAACCAAAGCTACTAAATATTTCTTTCCTAACCCTTTTTCCACAATGCCTCTGAGCAGTTCATCAAGCATTCACACACTGGCCTCATTTACATTTTATATTTTTTACTCTCTTTTTCCCGCTAGGTCTGTGGTCAATTCATCTTGACCCCTCACACGATGACCAAGGCCAAGGCAAAAATGGTGGTCCTTCACCCACTTCCCAGGGTTAATGAAATCAGGTAAGTTCAACTCGACTATCAGCTAGAGGCATCAGTAGCACGATATGAACAGGGGTGTGTGTGATCAAATTTGAGTCAAACCATAAAAAGTAGTCACCCGAAGAATCAAAAGTGTTTTGAATTGATGCAAAATTTGTATTATTGCGAAGGGGAAGCCTTACTGATCAAATATAACAACGTCCCTCTTCAAAATATGTTTGGGCCCCCGTAGTAATCCTCTCTCAAAAATGTTAATTTTGAGATCCAGATTTTTTGTTTGCCTTCTGCGGTCCTCCGTAGAGCGTCAAGATTTGTGATGTCGTGATGTCACGATGTACAGCTACACTGTATCCACAAAGCATTTTTTGCCTTTCCATGATATCTATATGATTTTTCAGCAAATTATTCATGTTTTTCAAGAGAAAATCTTTCCACCCATACATAATTTGTCCATAATTATCAGTTGTCGTGAATTTTCTTTGGGGTGACTACTTTGATGCTTTATATGCCACACAAATGATCTCCCTATGCCACACAAATGATCTCCCAGTGCCACAATGTATTTATCATGGGATAGAAACACCAAAGGCTTTAAGATTATTGAACTGTTTCCAGTGCAAGGTACATGAAGATAATGTACCGGTGTTGAAAGAGTTGCCATGGAGGTAATCATTACTGGAATTAGGTCATTTTCAATTCAATTCAATTCATTCATTTCCATTTTCAATAAAAACAATACAAAGGCATATCCAATGTGTTGAAAATGCAATTCTTCTGTCAATTGGTACCTGTTTTCTGCAAAATTGCATGTGTGGCAAATGAGCTATCATGCAGAGAGGCAAAGCAAGCAACCAAAGTGTTAACAAATATCTAAGCGGTGAAAATGTCCTCATTTCATCTTCTGAGACGGGCACTAACTCCTAAAATTCAACACAAATAAAAAGCCCTTCCTTTTGTTTTTCAAAAGGAGGTATTTTCTAATGTGCCGACAAGCGTAAAAAGGTTTCTAATAATGGATAAAGTCATTTTGATTGGGGAAGGGACGTGAGGGCAATGTTACATTTCTTCAATTCCTGAAATTCTGAATATACCTAGCAACATTTTTTAACTTTAAGATCTGTACAATAGAGAGATATATAACTTACATGAACTTTAGAATGTAATGTTTAAAGAGCTCTTCTACCAAAACCTTGAATTTTGTGGGCAAGCTTCCGTCCACTCCTGTAGACTTTCTCAAGCCAAGTGATTAGTCACACGTTTTCTCAGTGCTGCCCGTTGTCTTGCGATCACTGGACTAAAGATAGGTGACAATAGATATCCAGAGTCCCTGTTTAGTGTAGGCTTTATCCATTTTGACTCTTTCACCTTTCTTGACCAGGGGGGTGTTTCACAAAGATCCTAAGTAGAACTTAACTCTAAGTCGGACTTAAAAATTATGGACAGCCATTGGAGTCTTAAAATGATATATATTCAAAAGCAGAAATTCAAGTATTGTTGACTTTTTATAAATTCCACATCCAGCACATGAAATCTCCTTGATGATAGAAAATATGAATGTTTTGAATAAACAATTAATGTCTTTCAAAATAACTTTAACAAAATGTTTTCAAAGATGCTAATGGCTTTCCATAATTTTTAAGTTCAACTTAGAGTTAAGTTCTACTTAGGATCTTTGTGAAGCACCCCCCAGAAGTTGCTTTCAAAGTCAATAATTAAGGCATCATCTAACCCAATGCTATGTCCTACATGAACTTTGTATTTTAGATGGTAAAATTCTCATTCATATCTGTTTCTTGCAGTCCTGCTGTTGATACAGACCCTCGTGCAGCGTACTTCAGGCAAGCGGAATGCGGCATGTACGTCAGGATGGCTCTCCTGGCCATGGTACTCGGCAAAGCATAGATCATATGTGGTCTTTGACAGCGTCAACAAAGTCTTTTGCAGCATCAAGATGGTCTTTGACAGTTTCAGTAACAGACCTGCCAACCCGTTAGATTTAATCATATTTTGTATGATTTTTAGAAGTAAATACAATTTTCAAAAAAAAAAAAAAAAATTGTGTTTGTGTTATTTTCAACGGCAAAATGCCCATCATTCTGTCCTGTAAAGTATCCTACAAGCATCGCACAATGGCAATTTGGGGATGTTCATTGGTTCATGGAACACACCAGTCATGACGAAATCATGCATATTCAACCAATGGTCCTTTAAAAAAAACTTCCTGTATGTAGGAACTGTAAGAGGCATTGATCAGTGTCTGTATGGTCTTCAAGAGTGTCAATATGGCCATTATGATCTTTATATACTGTAGTTCAAAAAAACATTCTGCATATATAACATGTATTCCATATTAGTCAGTAATTTTTTCAATACTTTCTTAGCTTCTCAAAGAGAAATCCGGTCAGTATAATTCATGTTGTTCATGTTAAAAACAAGTCTGTTTTCCAGTAATGTGTAACATTTACAACGGATAGTATTAGATACTTGTTATATTTCAAAAAAATCAACATTATTTGCTAAACATAATTGCAGGTCATCATTTGTTGTTAAGGCATAACAAACAATCAAGTATTCCATATGTAATGAATGCTGACTCTATGAGAGTTCTTGTAAAGTTCATGACTATGCCTAATTACACCTTGTTTAAATCATGTTAAATTGACAATCTTAAATCTGTAAAACAAAGGGCAACTGTGTGATATTTCTTGATGCTTTTCTCAAATTAAGAACTACTCTAAAGCAAAAAGGAATTGTAGCCTGATGATATTGTGGATTTTAAAAATTAAGAACTACTCTAAAGCAAAAAGGAATTGTAGCCTGATGATATTGTGGATTTTAAAAATTAAGAACTACTCTAAAGCAAAAAGGAATTGTAGCCTGATGATATTGTGGATTTTAAAAATTCCTTGTTCATCTGGGCCCTGTTGCACAAAACTTAACATTTATGGTAACTTTACCATCGATGGCAACTACCATGGTAACAGGGCTCAACTGCCAATCAAAATCATGGTTTCCATGATAGTTACCATTGATGGCAAAGTTACCATTAAAAGTAAGTTTTGTGCAACGGGCCCAGTTCCACATGTACATTTTTTGCAAGTTTTGTGGGAAGGGGAGTTGCTAACTTTTGACAGTGCAAGTGAAAAAATACAGCAAAACATATGTTTCATTGAGTGTGTTTATACATTATCGCACAAACCAAGAAAAATCAACCATTCCTAAGTTATTAAGACACCTTGAAAAGTGCTACAATTATTGAAAGCAATGTTCTTCGGAGCATACTTAAAAGTATTCTATCTTTGAGACAATATTATGTCTTATTATATACATTTTGTTATTTGTTCTTTCCAAGTACTATCTATCTCATCATCCATAGTGACAAATTTTGTTGATGAAATGTAACAAATCTATATTATGATGTCTGTAAGTTTCTCATGTGGTGAAACACTGCCTTGGAACACTTGCTAGAAGTCGAATGGTGCCTTTTTCACTCAGTTGACAATATATGTGGGGCATCTATATTTTCTTGTCTTGGCTGATTATGTTCATGGAAATATAAAAAAATTGAAATAAAAACTTAGATCATAAGATGCATGGCTTTGTTGAACGTACTGTAGGCTCTGTAACATAACAATTGCTGGTAGAATCTATTGTATCTACATTTTTCCTATAATTAATTGTACTTTACAATGAATTGTATATATCCGTAACACTAAACTGATTTTTAAGATAATATTCATAGTAAAATTATTAATTGAGAGGGATATAGTCGATTACATAACAATCTGTTACAGGGTATTAGTTACATTATGGTCTTTTCATCAGGACATTTGAAAATCTTTGTTTGCATATTAAATATTTTTTTGAAAAGAAGTTGACATGATAATGCACAAAGCACTACAACTTAATGTACATGTGTACCTATATATGTATTTTCAGAGCACCCATATGTTGTAACAGTTGGTGGAGGATTTTGCGTAGATGTTTTACATTTTCTGGGTGCACAATTTGTGGAAAAGGTGCAAAAAATGAAGAAAATATTGCTTAGTTGTTATCTGCTTGTGTTTAAATCTTCTAATCAATTTGCTTCCATCACATAATGTGTTCCATGTTCATATTTGTGGTGCAGAATTTGTGATACAAATGTATCCATTTTATATATATTTTTCAGATTTTTCCTAATTCAATAAAAAAGAAGCAGCTTATTTGTTAGTTTATTTTCTGTAAATAAAATATGGGAACTCTAAAAGAGAATGTATCTGTTAAGTTTATTAATGGAAAAATTATTGATTTGAAAGTAATGTTGAAATCTAGCATTGGTTTGAAAATGAAATAAATACTTTAATATATGTAATATCCCATTTGCACCCACTATACCGACAATAGACTGAACAAAAGAATTTGATTTTTATGAATAGCGAAGAATCTGTCAGTTTGGGGATGGGCTGGAGTCTGTTTGTTGGTTTGACCAAGTTATATATCATGCTTCTGAATCTAAAGCGCTTCGAGACGTTTTTTTCCAAAAAAGTGCTATGTAAATCAAAGATCAGTATTGTCATTATATCTCGGCTACCTCTAACAAATTACATTGAACAGAAACTGTCAATCAGATAAATAAGTCGGATTACACTTTTTGATGGAGCTGGACCAACATTACCAACAAAATATGAATGTATATACATGGCATTACATGTTTCTTCCATTCCGTGGTGCGTTCGTATTATAGGTCTCAGAAGAGGCTGTCGAATGTTTTGCGAACAAGAGAATATTTGTATTACATTTTAAATGTGAAAGGGCCTATCAAATATTCAAATTGGATGGTATAGTATTAGCTTGACAAAAATGTGAATGTAATTTGATATGTATTTCATTTGTGATGAGGGTACAATGTTTTACAATTATCTGTACAACAGTGATTTACACACATTGTAACTAACCCCAACCCTAACCCTAAATGGTAAAAAGGTGTAAAATTTATATTTCTGCTCGCACAATATTACAATGTACTGTCGTATACATGTACATTCAATAAAATATTGTATGTCACACTAGAATTTTGACAATGAGGTGTTTGTATGTGTAAAGTTAAGGTTTATAAATTCTGTCAGGAGAATACTTATCTGCCCTACTTGGACCAACAGAGGCAACTGTCGAGGGGTCAGTGACACAAAGACGTACATGTAACTCCATTTTGGCCATTTTGAGAAAAAGTGGTTTATGTGTCACTGAGCACTTGGCCATGGGGTGTTGGGTGGAGTTAAGTCTTTGTGTTTCCTGGAAAGCCCGGATTTTTCTGAACATTTTGATATCAAATACTCATTTTGGCAAAATATGGAGTTACGTCTTTGTGTCACTGAACCCTCGCTGTCATCTGAAGAAGAAAGAATGTGAAATTTGTCAAAAATTAATGGGGGGAACAAAGCAAAACAAAGTAGAACAGAAGAATTTTTAAGCGTGTTTCACATTGTATTAAGAATTTCATCATTAGTTGACTGTATTTTTCATTGTGAAAATATAGGTAATTTGACATTTATGCTTTATATCGGCACAGTAGAGCAGAAGCATGGGTTTGAAATGTAAAAATAAGGGAAATGAGGCAGATTTCATAACGAAATAAGAAGACAAAACTGCATTTCTTCGTTTTCTTGAACTCATTTATTCAGAAATTTTCACACATGGCAACTTTTGCATATAAACTCAAATTGAACATGGAGCAACAGCATAGAACAAAATGAAAGATAAAAAGGCAATACAATTCACTGTACAATCTAAATATTAATGCATGTACATCCATATTTGTTTTTTTGGCAGGAATATATAAATGCATTAAGTCTGAAACGTGTCATTCAGTTATCCCGCTCTTTTTCTTTCTTTAGACAGTGCAAAATTAAAGTGATCAAGTACCATACTATTGCTAACAGCAATAACCAAATTCCTTATTTTAATCCTGGAGCTAACATACCTAAACCCAACACTTAACCTAGCATTAACCCCAGCTGTACCAGAGAATGTTGATACCAGCATTTTTTCACTCATGAAGTGAATAGTCTACCGGGCAAGGTTGATTTGGTAACTTTGTCTCAGATCCTTTTTTAAAATCCTTGATTAAGCTCATGCCGCAATCATACTATTATAAACCTTTAGGGCATACATGAATCCCATAACATTTAAAAGCCGATCGCCTGTCTGATTATCAAAATATTTATGATTGGAAATCAAAATCAAGTCTCACGTTTTCCTAACGGTTTTCATAACACTGCAGTCTATTGGGGAAAATGAGTATGGTAAAACCGGTCACTCAAAGAATTTTACTTTTTTGAGGCACTTATTGGTCATTTTGAAGCGCAATTTTTATAGGGCTTCAATATTACACCATATCACAGACAATGATAACACGTGGGGCCGTGCATCTCAGATTTGACATTGTTAAACGATGCCTTAAATGGGTAATTGCATTCAAGTCCTGTCCGGTTCTTACATTTTTATGTCTATAATAAACCTGTATTCCCTACACTTGCTTCAAGTCGCCCGAAAGGCATTATCAACAAACTCGCCTTGCCAATCATCTTCGGCTTGCAGCAAGTCTGGGGAAATCCCGTGGTGGAGATTATTACCAATTATATGGACCAGATTCTAGACTAGTCCTTTCCATGAACTGTTGGAATCGGTCAAAGAAATTCTATACCCATGTTCAAAATGTGACCCCTTTACGCGAAACAAGTCATAAGTCAACAGAAATCATATTTTGTATCATACATTTTCTGAAATAAAGATATTCCAAGCTTTCCATAGAGACAGAACACTACCTGGCATTTCACTCTGATGTAACCATCTGGAATATTGTCCATTGAGAGCCAGAAGGGTTTTAACTCTGTTAAAGTGTATAAGTAATCACCTTTCTAGCTCCAAACAGAAATATCATGATATATAAAGAGCAATCAGTATCCAGAACACAAAATGCTAATAGTGGTGTCCGTTAATAAGTTCAATTTTTACATATCTGATGGAAGTTTAGCTAACATATGCATTTACTAGCTCCACTCCTGAAAGAAGTGGTTCTACTTCTGTACAATAAAAATGTTATTTTTAAACAATCACACATTTTTCAGTCCGGATGCACCTTTTTGTGCCACCACATTTTGCTATTGACAAGCTAAGGTCAAAGGCCAATCAGAGACTTGTCCCCGAAATACATTATGATATATTTAAAGGAATTACCGACTCACAAATACACGAACACAAGCACAAGATGCTATATGTACCTAATGCCTATGATAAAAAATTGCCCTTTTCCCTTTTTTTTTGTTTTCGGATTTGCGTCCTTTTTGGTGGTTTTGGGGTGGTCCCAGTCACAGATGAACCGTCGCCGCGTCTCGCAAGTAATCAATATTGCCTGATAAAACAGAAACGACATGTAATCCTTTAAAATATGCCATTAAATTTGAGTATGGGGGTGCCACATTACTACAAGGCCGGAGATCGTATTACATCTCAAGGTGTCCGTCTTAAAATCTAAGTATCAAAACTACTGCTGGTAGCCGATACTACCGTAAGACATTGGGGACGGTCCCTAACCTTACCAGCATTAATTTTTTAAGTATTGAAACTAACGATTTATGTAGTAATAACCACTTATATCATAAACTGGGTGAACTTAATGCAAGGTTATCCACTAAACAATTAACATCATATGACCCGAAAATTTGCATCTTTCATAAACTCAATGAAGACATGTATATTTATCCACAGATTTTACACATCAACAGCACAACCTTAAAATTTTTCATCCCCCAATATAGCATCTTTCGTTAACTCAAAGAACTTAAAGTATTCACAAATGTTGAACTAACACTGAATTTTGAAATCTTTTGTAACCAGAACACATAATAACGTTATCCATAAAAAATAACACTATATACAATATATAATGACCCTGCATCTTATAACTCCTGGGGGTGTTTCACAAAGACTAAGATCGACTTTAAATTGTAATTAACTATGGCAGGCCATGCATGCCACTGGTTGCTCTCACCGTTGATACTCAATTATGATCTTTCGATAATATTTTTTCCTTCAATAATGATCTAGGGTATCATAAAAGGTAAATTCTGTAGATTTGTGACCAAGATTTGCACGTCCCTTGAGAAACCAATGCCAGGAATGGTTAGAGGAACTAGTGGCATGAAGGCCTGCCATAGTTAAGTCCAAACTTAAAGTCGATCTAGTCTTTGTGAAACACCCCCCTGGAATCACATCCCCATTACACTTGAATAGGCTTACCTGGACCTTTATTGTACAATCCAACCTTGGAGAGTATTTCTACCATATGGTCACCGTGAGTGCATATGGCAATTGAATTATACACAAAGGCTTCTATCGTCCTACCAGGTCCTCATTTCTCTACATGTACGGACCCATCAAAACTATATTGCTTGTAAAATAAATCAGTTTCAAAACTGAGTTTCTCCTGGGTATTGAGTGGCAAATGTAGATTAATGCCTTGCCAAAGGAAATTAGTGCAATGTCAGGGATTGAACCCAATACCTTCGCATTTCAAGTCAAGTGCTCAAACCACTATTATTATATATTATAGCTCTAGGTCTTTATTATATATGTATTTCTGCCTTTTTGTAAATGAAAAGGGATTTTCAACAATCGTGTCATTTTTTTCGGGGCATTTCTCTATCAATCTACATTATATGATGCCACATACATGAACATGTAGCATGCCATAAAAATATGTGTACGTACAGATATATACAGCAACGATTAAAGTAATAAATAAATCTGTGGATTTCCCATATATCTCAATTTATAGATTATAATATATTACTATAACTATATATTATTATAAATTATGTATTTGAAACGAAAAATATACACTTGTATGAACCCGTTCAACTATATTGCTTGTAAAATAAATAAGCTTCAAAACTCTACACGTAAGGTTGTGCGTAACTATAATCATCTCATGTTGGCCAATTTATATTATTTAAATTTTCAAAGAGCTGTACAAAAAAATACTTCATGTATCATCATCACTTCAAAGTAATAAATATTTGTCAAATTCATAATATATATTTAGATTTATAACCTTTTCATATATACATAACTGTAGGACACAACGGAAACGTCCATACATCATAAACAAGTTTCATAAACAGGTACTGGTAACAAAAAATGAAAATGCACACATAAACAAGAATCAAAGATGTATAGCATTGAAATATAAAGACAATATATAAAGCACAAAAAAACTACTCACAACTCACAGGTTCTTGATTCCAAGGTTAAAGTACTTATGACATAATGATATCACGTCACAAAGGTACCAGCAATTTTCAGTATTTCTTTTATCTTTCGGAATGTCCACTTAAATTTAGATAACAATGTATGTATAGTAAATGGAGTTCCAAACAAGAAAATTCATGGTAGTTTTATTTACCATCTTCACAAATATCTTTATAATAAGTTTCAGTGATGAAATGAATAGACTTTAAGTTCGAATTATTGCTAAAAATTGAATAACATAGCAAATAAAGCTTCAAACAAGAAAAAATACATGTACAAGGTCAAGATACAATTTACCATCTTTATACATGTATATACTAAATTGGTTATCGTTACTGTCATGAAATTCAAATTATCATGCAAGTAGTTGCCCTAGATATGATAAACTATCTCTACATGACTGTACATCAAATTTTTACAGTAATGAAACTGAATCTGGTTTCAAGTTGACGCTTTGTCAAATATAAAGCATTGATGTCTTTAGGAGATGATCATTGCTAATGAAAGAAAAACTGTCAACTTCATCGTCATTCAATTTTGAATCACAACACAAACAGAAACAAATGCAATCAAAAATTCAGGAGCTTCGAAATAGCAAATACTCTAGATATAATGAACCATCTTCATATGAATGTACATTTATTCTAAAGTGATGAAATGAATCAGAATTAAGATCATGAACAGAGAAAGAGAGAGATACCTCCTAAAGTGTTAAGTATTGATATCTTCGGATGCTGATCATCGCATGAGAAAGAGGGACTGCATAGTTTTCTTCATCTGCTCTTGTTGCTAGAGAGGAACAAAAAGAAAAATGTCTTTTATACACTGGTCAAAAAAAAAAAGAGAATTTTTTCATGTAACTGTTTATGGTGCTGTTTTTTTAAGTTTGTGGTGTTGTTTTTGTTGTTGCTGTTTCGCAAGATTCCATTTTACTTGAAAGAAATACATGTGATGTATACATGTATATCATTTGGAACATATCCAATTTGATAACACCTTTTTCTCGCAGTTACACACATTACTGACTAATTGAGCCATGAATATTCAATGATTCTACATAATCATGTTGACAGCCTTTAATATCAAAGTTGGAATGACAGTAAAAAACAATTTTATTTTCATTTCATTTTCACTACTCTATATACAATAACGGAGAAAAAAAATCATATCTTGGACTTGGCTGCATCTTACCATATCTTGCATCATTTTCTTGAGCATGTTCTTCATCTCCTTATTAACGACGTGCTGAAGAGATTCTACAACATTCTCTCCTAGACAGGCACTTTTCTCCAGGAACCCTGCATGCAACTCCTCCACTCTGGACAAGCTAAAAAGTAAAATACATAAAGATCGATAGAATGATGATCCAAAGAACATGTAAAACAACTCAACAAAATGTTGAAGAGAATTTCTCATCCTTGTCCAGAAACTCTTCATGCATCTCTTTCATTCTGGACAAGTTAAAAAGTAAAATACACTGTACATGAAGATAGATAGGACGATAGAATGATGATCTAAAGAAGATATAAAACAACCCAACAAAATGTAGTTCATCTCCAAACTAACGACCTATTGAAGAGAATCTATCACATTCTCTCTTACACTTCATAAGAAAGGCTGCATGCAACTCTCTGGACAGTCTGAAAAGTAAATTACATGATGATCTAAGGAAGATGTAAAACAACCCAACAAAATGTTCTTCATCTCCTTTAAAGACATATTGAAAAAAATCTATCAGATTCTGATTTGGACTATCGTCCTACTAAAGAAAGACTGCATGCAACTCCTCAACTGCGGACAAGCTGAAAAGTAAAATACATGAAGATCGATAAAATGATGATCCAAATAAGATGTAAAACGACCTAATGAAATGGTCTTTGTCCCCGTACTAATGACCTATTGAAGAGAATTTATCACATTCTCTATTTACACTATCACCCTTCATAAGAAAGACTGCATGCAACTTCTCAACTCTGGACAAGCTAACAAATTAAAATACATGAAGAAGATGTAAAACAATCCAACAAAATGTTCTTTATCTCCTTATCAATGAGCTGTTGAAGAGAATCTATCACATTCTGATTAGGACTTTCACTCTTCTCAAGAAACCTTGAATGTAACTCTTCAAATTTTGACACGCTGCAAATTGAAGAAAAAAAGAAGAAGAGCTTGACAAAGTTCTACAGTAGATGTAAAAACACCCACAAAATATCTTATCTCCTTATTAATGACTGTTTAAAGAGAATCTTTATCACATTGTCTTCAACAATATTAGCCCTCTAAAGGAAGGATACTTTCAAGATCCGGACAATTTAAACATGGATGAAAGTCATCACAATCAAGTTCTACAGTAGACGTAAAAACATTCTAAAACATGTTCTTTATTGTATTTTGTATCAACCTGTTGAAGATATTCTATCATATTCTCTATTATACTATCAGCTATCTCCTCTCCATGAAGAATGTTTTGAAAAAGCTGAAGATTCAAAGTTGTATGAAGGTCAATACAAGTACGATCTGGAACACATATATGCGCTATATAAGTACGGTATATTATTATTATTATATAAAGTCACTGCAAAACATATTCTTTGATCACCTTGTTAGATGATCTGACAAATACTTAAGTCAGACATATGCAGATGCATGTATGCAATGCAAATATGGGTTCTTTCATACTCACTGCACATACAAATAACCCTGGTATACACATAATTAGTGTTCCAGTTCTACGCCACCATTACAGATCAATCTAGCACTAGAAACAGTTGAATAATCTTGAAGCCATTGGTGTATCTATCCCATGAAAAATTTCATGTGACACAGAGTTTATTTTGGTGGCATATAAAGCGTTAAGGCCTACAGCTTAGCTGTTATGCCAGGAATATTGATCGATAGAGTTGAAACAAGGAGGGGCTGGTTATTCAATAGATACCATGTGTCAAATGGATTGATTTGTGCTTGACCTAATAACACCTTTTAGACAGCTATGGCATTGAGGGAATGAAATTAGATCAAGTATGGGGTGGGAGGTGGTTATATTAGAACAATTTTGACAGCTACATGTTGTGGGGAAAAAAAAATAGATCATGATCGTGCAAAATTTTTCAATCAAAACAAAATCATAACCTTTTTCATTTCTATGTCAAAATAAATCTCACAACCAATTTTTTTATAAATCAAAATCTATGAGTTATGATATTATATTGTTTTGTACTGTAAAAAGGATATTTCTCCCTATTAAACCAAGCTGCAAGATGACACATTTCTTCTTTTTTTAAAGATATTTTTTACATTACTGGGAAGGTCAACTTTAAACCTTTTTTTTTCTTTTCAATCTGATATTCCTGTTTCTACACAATCTATTTTTCACGAAGCATGTATAAAGCCTTGTTCGTTTATTATGAGGTAAACAACCTTGAAAACCACAACAATTCTATATTTCATGTAAAACAGGCACATCTTAATGAAAATCTACATAACATTAAGCCCAATCGAGCATAATGTATAATTATATATATATATATATACCATCCTAACAACGTGGTTCTAACTCTTGGTGATAAAATTATGATTTTCAACAATCATGCATTTTGCAAACCACTGCATTTTACGCAGCTACATGTACTTATTAAAAAGCAATCTAAACAATATACTTACTGCCGTTCTGCGTGTTGTGTAGATTTCTTGGCGTATTGTTTAAGGATGTGATCATTCTGGGCTTGGATCTGAGCGAGTTTATCCAGACTACCCTCCATGCCAACCAACTCTGTTAGCAGCTTGTCCTGGAACTCATTCTGGCTCCTTTGTCTGATTTAGGAAATAAGTTTAATAATAATAATAATAATAATAATTATCTGTGTGTTTCCAAAGAGTTTTGAAAATTGTTTCCCCGCTAAAGTTTTAGCAAATTATCAGCATCATAATAAGCTTGTCTTGGAACTCATTCTGGCTCCTTTGTCTGATTTAGGAAAAAAGTTTAATGATAATAATAATAATAACAACAATATTTCATTTACAGTAAAGGCTTACTGATGCACCATGTGAGAGAGGGGGAGGTTTGGGGAGTCCTGAAAAGCACTGTTGAAACCCCAATCCTCCCCCCCCCCCCTCTCTCACATGGTGCAACCGTAAGCCTATACTCATAAGCAGCATCTAATACTCCATTTATGTAGAAATTGTATCACATTATGATATCATTGCCCCCATGTGTTTCCAAAGAATTTAGAAAGTTATCTCCCCACCTATAGTGTCAGCAAATTATCAGCATCAAGTACAATAATTGCTCCAGATATTAAACCATACCACTTGATGTACAAATGATGTCTGATCAACAGTGCCATGCTAGGACTTAAACCTAGAACCCTTGCATCATCGGCCAAGTATTTACACTATAGGTACAAGAGACACCAGTTGCTATTTTGGTTTCACACATCATATGAAATTTGAGCAGAATATATATACATGTACGTCTTAAAAAGGTCGGCCAAAAAATCTATGTTGATAATAATGATAATAATATAACTTGTATTGTTTAGCCAGGGAGCCCTCATCAGTATTAATATTGTTCTCCCTGAGGGCCCATCAATCATAATATAACCCCCAGCTTAGACGAGGATCTTAAGCATTCCTTCTTGATTAAATCACTAGTTGAATACAATGATATATTATGGAAAATCAGTGAATCAAATATTTATTTTTATTTACCTTGCTTTGTGGAGTTCCAAAAAGAGTTTGTTCATCTGGTTTTGAGTCGATTGAATAGCCGACTCTGTGAGCTTCTGAGATTGGTTCCTCTTCTCCTGGTAAATTCAAGAGCACAAAGTTCACTTATTTGTTATCAATGATAAAGAATTATGTTACCACCATATTCATGACCACCCATCATTAGCAGCATCATCATCGTATCCTTCCATTCATCCACTGACATTACCATCAACATCATGTTCACTGTTTTCACCTTCTCCATCGTTATCATCATCATAATCACCATCAACCCAAATATCTGCATCATCACCGTTATCATCACCATCATTTTCATCATCATCACCACCACCACCACCACCACCACCACCACCACCACCACCACCACCACCACCACCACCACCACCACCACCACCACCATCCTCATCCTCATCCTCATCCTCATCCTCCTCATCATCATCATCATCACCACCACCACTTTCAGTCATTCCATACAAAGAGCACTTTGTAACAAATTTACCATCATCTTTTGCTTAAGTCTGTTTCTCATGAATCCAAACATCTCAGGCATCTGCATGGCAGGGAAGTCCATGTTGTGACCCCAGGACGATGAGATAGAATGATCACTGATGCCATCCTCACCAGAGTGTTCACTCAGCTCTGCTTCACCTGTGACAAATAGTAGTAGTGGTGGTTATTTCACCTGACTTGTTAGTAAGCAACCAGAAGACAGACTGCTTTAGGTCCTCTCTGAGGGACCTGGTATTAAGGATTAATGCCTTACCAAAGGGCACTAGCACATCGACTTGATTTTGAACCCGGGTTGCCGTATTACGAGACCACTGCCGATCTACCGACTGAGCAATCGTGCCTCCATCATTAATTGTAGTGAGAATGGGACAAGATTAGGATAAGATGAATGCAACAACAGTCGAATCTGATTCGCTTCAGCAACCACATGTATGAAAGGACCACTGATCTCTACAATAAAGACTACATTTTTTAATGCTCCCCTCGCATCGTTTCTCATTAAAACATGAAAGGTGTACATGAAGACCATCTGCCTATAAGATAAAAACACTCTTCTTGTCAGTCTTTATAAACAAGATTCACTGCATATCTGTCATGAAAAAAATTAAATACAATTGATTGGTTCATAGCACAACTTGTGTTGTGATGAGAAATAGTTCCCCTGGCCGTACAAAACTAGTAAATTCTTATCACAGCACATTACAATCATATCCAACCTACTTTGTTTAACATTATCTGTGTACCATATATTAATAATAATAATAAAACAGTGCTTGTAAAGTTTTTCAACCAAAGTTTCTAAGCGCTATAATGAAGTCACATGGAAAATAGATCGCATACACTGTGTAATACAGATTTGAGACTTACTTGCAGAGGGACTTGAATGAATGAGGGGGAATATCTACAAGGCTCTTTGTCTGACATCATGCCTAAGAAAACAGGTTAATACAAAAATAAAGTCATATGACATCACAAATAATGTGATCCATGCAGTCTAGAGCTTTTAAATTATTGCGTTATTCCATATCAGGGGTATGAAACTAAGACAAATTTATGAAATCATTATGCAAAAGCCAGAATATAAGAATGCTTATTTACCTTTTTGTTCATTAGCCTTGAACAGTACTGTGGGTTCCAGGAAGGAGGTCTGCCCTAAGCTTAGAGTCAATCCACGCTGCTTTTCCTTACTTCTTTGGCCATCCCCTTGATCAACAACAGCATCCTCCTCCTCCTCCTCCTCCTCATCGTCCTCGAGATCGACATCCTCATCATTGCCCTCATCATCGTCTTCATCTAAGAGAAGGTTGGCATACTTCCTCTTCAGAGTAGATTCAGATGGTCTTACACTCTTAGATGGACCTGTTAACAAGTCATATGATAAATAAAAATGGTTATTTATTGCCCTTTCAATTTTAATTTTTTTTTTTTAGGGGGGCAATGATCATAGATTAACTTTCAAGAGTTTGATTTTGACATAAAACACTTTGTCTCACTGTTAAATTGGGCAAAAAATATGCTGCATGGGAATAAACCTTGAAATTAAGTCCGAACATATGATAGAGGTGTCGTGGTGGAGTGGATATGTCACCGGACTGTCGATCACAAGGTCCGCGGTTCGAGTCCTGCCGCGGCACTAATGTCCTTTGGCAAGACATTGATCTACATTTGCCACACTCAACCCAGGTGATGTAAATGGGTAATGGCAGCCACGCTAAAGCCAGGGTAATAATCGTGAGCGCCAGGAGTGTCAAGTCTGACGGACATGAGCGCTATATACAAGAACCCACTATTATTATTATTATTAGTATAATAATAATCTGGATTTATATAGCGCTTTAAAATACGAAATACCGTCTATAACACAAGTGCTTTACAGATAATATTACCCAGTTATCGGATCTGTGTAGTCACAGTGTGCACCATCTTCGCTCCCTGGGGAGTATTCCTATCATTTGGTCACCTTGAGGGCATATATGGCAATTACCAACACAAAGACTTTCGTCATCCTACCAGGTCCCTATTTCTCTCATGGGTATGGAGTGGCAAACGTAGCCAAATGATATCAGTGCCGTGACGGAGATCGAACCCACAGCCTTTGAATTTCAAGTCAAGTGCTTAAACCACTGAACCATGTACCTCTTGGTTCAACACTAAAATTCTGGGGAGAAATTTGACACTCACTGCATGGAATGGGTTAAGTAAGAAAACCATTACAGGTAAGCCCTGGAAATTTATGATACCCTGGATACACATACCAGGTATATCCTGGAAAAACGCTATGCCCCTTGTTGTACAAGCCCTGGGGAGTGTTTCACAAAGATCCTAAGTAGAACTTAACACTAAGTTGGACTTAAAAAGTATGGACAGCCATTGAAGCCTTAAATTGAAATATATTCAAAAGCAAAAATTGGAATATTTTAGACTTTTCATCAATTCCTCATCAAGAACATGAAATCTCCCATGATAATAGAAAATATGAATGATTTGAATCAACATTTTATGCCTTCTGAAAAAAAAATTACAAAATATTTTCAAGGATGCTAATGGCTTCCCATGAATTTTAAGTCCAACTTAGAGATAAGTTCAACTTAGGATCTTTGTGAAACACCCCCCTGGTAATGAACATTGACCTGGGTAAAGAACACTGACCTGGAAAATACACCCTGTGGAATTTACATGCAGTGTCAATTTCATATGGGTTGAAAACCACAACCTGACTATCAATTCCACTTTCAATCTAGACGGCTAGAACTGCAATCAAGTAGACATATGTAGACAATTTGGGATTGTAACTGGTACCTACTGAATAATGCCACAAAGCTCCTAATGTAATGGGGTGAGCTTTTTCATGACTGGTTTTCTTCGATCCTAGTTCCTCATCATTGTCCAAATATATTTTTTCTTTTCTTTTCTTCTCTTTTTTATTCTTTGAAGCTTAGATAATTTAATATGAATGTTTTTATATATTGTATTTTACATTTGAAAAAACATTGCCCAATTCGGCCTTGTAGGCTGCGATGCATTGTTGTTCTTTTATTCTCAATAAACCATTATCAATTCAATTCAATTCAATAATAATATCATTGGGATTTGGTGTATTTGACCCTTTCAGAGGCTTCAGGGCCAAATGTAATTTTAACCGTTGGATAAGTTTTTATCTTTGTATAACGTGCATTAGCCTTAGACACCACCTGATCTGAGCTGTGAATGCCTTGCTATTCAACAGATAAACCGCCCAAATCTATGGACCTCAGATAGAGCAAGCAATTTCTATATCAGACGTTAATCTACAAACGCCACTCTCAACCCAGGTGATGAAAATGGGTACCCAGTAGGAAGAAATTCCAAGAATACAAGAGCACCTTATCAGAGTAACTCACTTAATGCCGGGATAATAATAGTAAAACACTTAGAAACTTTAATATTATACCAATTGCTATATAAATGTTATGATTGTTGTCTTTGTTGTTGTTGATGTTACTGTTGTTGTTAGTGTCGTCTTTCTTGTTTTTCTTGGTGTTTTTATCATCATCATCATCATCATCATCAGCATCGTCCTCATCATCATCATCATCATCATCATCGTCTTCAGCTGCCTAAAACTACACAAACTTTATGGTAAATTGATTAGAAAAATTTGAATATATTGTTGGCTGCCCACAAGGAGTCCATAAAAGCTACATATTGTCAATGGCAGAAGCAGACTTCTTGGGAGCAGCCAAATATGTGCAAGATACCTGAAACTGGACATTCCATCTCAAAGTCTCCTTCTCTTTCAGATCCCAAACTTTCCAGCTCGTCAACAAACGAAACTTGCTGAAAACATAAAAGGAAAGACAAAAACATTGTCAAATGTGCATCAAAAATGGTGCTTTTCAATGCGATCGACAACTTTTATCATTGTTTTCTATTTCTAAGGAAGGGGAGGGGGCATTCCCACAAATAAAGAACAAACCTCATAACATTTCATCCGTTTGGAGCCAGAAGGGCATTATCTCATATATATATACTTTAACGTGGTGTAAACGCCCTTCTGGCTCTCCACAAGGGATATGTACCCTTCTTCTTCTTCTTATCGAGTCACTACACAAGTCCCGTCCAGTGGTAGTTACTAAAAGAAACTTGAGTAGTGTGGTTGAAGGATTCACAGATTTTCATCTGACGGACCGCGACGTGAACGCTCCTTCAATGGCCCCATTGTTTTTACTGTTCTCCTACACTTTACTATAGTCTAGATACAGTACAGGTGATTGATCTGCAGTAACCTCTAAATAAGCTATATGGTAATGCAGCAGAATTAATGATAGTCTATCGTATATATTTTGAGGAGGTATCAGCAAGGTAGACTAAACTATAAAAAAATATTTTTAAAAAAAAAGATAAAGACGTAGACCTATGACATAAAAAGAATGTAATCGAAATGTCCGACTAGGTTCCGTGGCACAAACTCGGCATTATTGGACAAACCTACCATTGGAGAAACCTAACAATTACAGAGCTTGGTCTTGTTGCTCTGTTCGCCAGCAGTTTAAGGATATGAAACCCCGCGGCACACTACTCACAAGAGCTCTAACAAGCCAAGGTTATACAGAGCCTAAAAGTAAAATAAAATAAAATAAAAATAAAATAAAATAAAATATGTACCCTAACAAACAAACATATACGGTAGCTCTAATATTATTAATCATGTCATAAGATTACATTGTACATACTTTGATATTTCTGTCATCCAATAATGAGTTCATCAATGTCTCTTTCTAATATAATGGTAGAAATTTGGGTATGGTTAATGATCTCCCTTTCTCCCTCCCTCTCTCTCTCCCTCCCTCCCTTTCTCCCTCCCTCCCTCTCTCTCTCTCTCTCTCTCTCTCTTCCCCCCCCCCCCGCCTCTTCCCTTTCACTCCCATTATCTTAATATGCACTTTAGAAACATGGTATTAGTATGTGCTATAAAAGTTTTGTTGCATATTTTTATTATTATCACAAGGAATTTACATCTACGCAGAAAACAAGAAAATAGAAATACATGTAGGTACACTTACAGTTTATACCTACATTGTGTGGTTGGCATAAAAATGAATTTGCATCTTTACAAGCAAAATTAAATGTAGCATGTTTATGTGCATGTGCATGTCAGTTAGAATGGAACAAGAGGAGACAAAAAAAACTAACCAATATCTGTAAAAAATTGGTAAAAGAATTTGTATTTACTCATATATGTATTGTAGAACTTCTCTATTCAAGATAAAGTTGAGTTCTGGTCATGCGATTGCATAGTAAAGAAACGGTGCGGAATTGATCAAGGTTGATCATCTAGCATATACAGTAAGTATTGGTGAGTACATCAAGGTTCTGGAATCATCAAAATGATTAGAAATTTGGCCCAGTCTTGGTAAAGTTACAATCACTGTACACAGAGAGATGTATATGGGCCTACATGGACATGTGGCATAAAAATCTGTCCCGATTTTGATGCTGTTACATACCATACTTAAAATATTGAGGTAGTTAAAGAGCTATGCTTTGCAGGGAACATGTCTTATCTGATGTTCTTCCATACTTGCATAATAACTATGATAACGCTCACAAATTGTTTTTCACCTCTTCCCAGAACTCAACCTTTTCTTCAAGGCCACATGTTTACAGTGGCCATGTCTCTCCGCTTCCCCTGTGTGGGCTCAAAAGATAGGTACAAGTGTCCATTACACATACACATACATTTATTAGAATGAAACAAGGAAAATGGACACTGCACATGCAAATGCAAGAGGAATTCACATTCAAGCAAAATCTAGATATACAGTACATGTAGAGGCCACGTAGAGTCATTACATCTAAAATGAGACTTGATCAGAGTCGGTAATGTGTTTTCTTTGAATAAAGAGTGATTAAAATGATTATAGTAACCTTGCAATGATATGCAGGTACTAACATGAATGAACATGGTTGAAAATTGCAATCACAGTGACTTAATTTAGAGAAAAAAACAAGCATATCCACTTTGCCTATGCCTATTAAAATTCAAGGCTCCAATTTTTTTGAAATATTGCAATAACAAGAATCAACAAGATAAATGGGTAATTCCATAAATTAGGGACCCACTTTGTCACATGTTTGGTGTCCCACTTACATAAGGAACCCACACATATTTGTGGCTTTGATTTAAGACTTACATAGTGGAGTAAGATTGCGAAGTGATTTCCAAGCATAATAACGCATCCTCGTACCTAGAATCACTTAACAATCTTGCTCCATTATTAAAGTCTTTACTCAGGGTCACAAATACGTGTTGGTTCCTCATGTAAGTGGGACACCAAAAATGTCACAAAGCGGGTCCCTAATTTATGGAATTACCCAAATGCGACTGCGTCTCCAACATCCCTCCCCTCAATTCAGTTAAATCAATCAAGTATGACTTAATTACAGTAGCTAGAAACAGGTCCTGTTCTCCACTCTCATTGTTTTTTTCTAAGAACCAGCAATTAGAACTGTTTTGCAAAACATGTTGAATCAGTACGGACATCTGGGAAGTCATCATCTCGATGGTCAGAGCGGGCGTGGCCAGTATCGTCTACCCTCCTCCTCCTCCTCCTCCCTTTCATCATTCTGCACTCTCTTGCAGAACTCATATCTCTTAGATTGATTATGACCTACCTTTGGTGTTCTGGGTGTCCTTGCGCCACTCCCTGGAGTACTCCATGTGGACATCTGGGAAGTCATCATCTCGATGGTCAGAGCGGGCGTGGCCGGTAGTCTACCCTCCTCCTCCTCCTCTCTTCCATCATTCTGCACTCTCTTGCAGAACTCATATCTCTTATATTGATTACGACCTACCTTTGGTGTTCTGGGTGTCCTTGCGCCACTCCCTGGAGTACTCCATGTGGACATCTGGTAAGTCATCATCTCAATGGTCAGAGCGGGCGTGGCCGGTAGTCTACCCTCCTCCTCCTCCTCCTCCTCCTCCTCCTCTCTTCCATCATTCTGCACTCTCTTTCAGAACTCATATCTCTTACATTGATTATGACCTACCTTTGGTGTTCTGGGTGTCCTGGTGCCACTCCCTGGAGTACTCCATGTGGACATCTGGGAAGTCATCATCTCGATGGTCAGAGCGGGCGTGGCCGGTAGTCTACCCTCCTCCTCCTCCTCCTCCTCATCCTCCTCCTCTCTTCCATCATTCTCCTCTCCATCATCATCTTCATCTCTCACATCTTGAGAGCTGTCATACATGTGGTTGATGCTACCGCTCATGCTGGACATGCATTCCACGAGGCTTCTCCTGCAACTGCTCTTGGGCTGTAAAAGAGAGTCAGAGTGTGTACAGTAGTCACAAAGCATTGCAAACAACAAAGCATGCCATAAACTTGTACATGTCGAGGGTTCAGTGACACAAAGACGTTACTCCATATTTTGCCAAAATGAGTATTATACTCATATCAAAATGTTCAGAAAAATGTGGGCTTTCCTGAAAACACAAAGACTTCAATCCACCCAACACCCCATTAAAGTAAATCACTAGTGAAATGACTAGTGAAACATAGACTTAACTCCGTAAGGCCCAAGTGCTCAGTGACACACAAACCACTGTTTCTCAAAATGGCCAAATTGGATTTACGTCTTTGTGTCCCTGACCCCTCGAAGTGTGGAATCAGGACTTGATCCATTTTGGTACAGAGAGATTGCTCTAATAATATGAATGCAGGGCCCTCAAGGAGAACAGTTTTTATACCGATGAGGCTACCCTGGCTGACCAAGACACATTATTATTATAATCATTATCATTATTGTTATTAAAAGACAAACAAACATACTCTGGAATGAGCTTCCACGTTTTATTCGTTTATCACCTTCGCTGGATGTCTTCCGAAAATGTCTCAAAACTCTCCTCTTTGACCGTGATCAATAACTGCTTTGATAATTTTTATGTAAAGCGGTGTGAAACAAGTTAGTTTGTAAGAGCGCTATAGAAATGACTTTATTGTATTGTATTTTATTGTAAACATGGATTTGCTAACATGGCAGACACATCTCTAATAAAATCAGTCACTTAAACATACATGTATGGAATTTCAAAGCCAGCACAATTAGGATTCAGCAGAGGCATATACAGGAACTACCCAAGAACCCATCATCCTAACCGCAAAACAGGTTCGACGCTAACTTCAAGTTTATCCATTTTTGGTAATTTAGAGTAATGTAATAATGTGTTTATTTAATGGGGTGACTGAGGTACTATTACATAGTGACAATGTTCTTTATTACCTTTTTGGACAATGGTTCATGGCGGGAAGGCACTCTATCCACATCGTCATGTTCTTTCCCTTGGGTCCCTCTCTTGGTCTGTTTCTTTGCTTTCTTAACCTCCTGTTCCTCTTCTGCATAGTAGTACAGAGGGAGTACCTCTTCTTCCGCTTCCTTAGAACTCTGGGATTTCCTTTTCTTTGGAGCATTGGCATTCTGCTGCATTCATCAACAATAAATCAAAGACTTTAGGCCACGTTTAAATGCAGACCAGGGCCATATCTTATAAAGACTGGCGATTGATCTGGATTGATTAAAAGTCCTCCAACCAAATGCAGACTCAATCCTCTTTTGAATACAGTATTACAGTGGCCATGTCTTTTTATCAGTCACAACAGTACCATGTCTTATCAACAGTGCTCAAGAGATTTTCTTTCCTTAGGATCATTGGCATTATGTTGAAATCATCAACAGTAAAACACAAAGGCCAGGTTGACATCCAGAAATAGGCTGGTATCTAACCTTTTAGTCAAGATTCCTCTAGCTTCTGGTCATCCAAAATAACGAATTGTTTCCTCCATACTATTTGTACCACTTCAATTGATCAATCTTGTTTTTCCATCTGTGCTTACATCCACTGTAACTCATATTTAGATTAACTGGATAAGACACACACAAAATGAGCTCTAGTGTCTAGGCTTTTTAAGTGTTGAGGTTAATTGTGATCTTTGTCTAATCACATACTTCTGTCTTTGTTCTACATGTAGTTACACTACCTATGACCCAATATGTAATATTTCAAATAATCCATCTCCTCCCAACCCCCTGCCACCCTACTAGTACCTTGACTTGGGGCTTGTGTCTGGGTTTCTTCACAGTCTCCAGGTTCTGTGTGAGCTTGGCGAGGCCGAAGACTTCCCGCCTTGTCTTGGAGTAGGTGGACACCTTCTGTTTGGGTCTGTCGGCCAGCCAGCTACGCTCACTGATGGCGTCTTCAATGAAGGACGCTGTGCAGCAGGAGCTGGTCTCCTCCCGGTACTCATAGATATCTCTAGTTGGTTTCTGAGATGAATCAGTGTGATATGTACATATATAGATATTCAGTTCCAGTTTCTGCTTTAGTTTTATTTTTCATTTCCAACAGAACAGTAATTTTGACAAGAAATCAGATATACAATTCAACATTCAATGATATAATACATTTTACATGGTTTCAAGTTTAATATGAAGTAGAAAGTATTCATAAATATCCAGTGTAATGGGTTTTTAAAAAGTTTTTTTAAGATAAACCTGTGGAAATGGAGGGATCCACTGAAAAGCAGGGCTTGTAAAATGTGGATTCCTCAAAATAATTACAAACATAATATTTTTTAACATGTCAATATATTTACTTGAAAAAAATATATATACATGATAGATTACCAAAAAGTGGCAGAATAATAATACAATTTTAAATCCGTAATTTGAAAACTTGTTACGACACGTATATAGTATAGTGATGGTATATACATCATATGTGACCCGGCACCACAAAACCACCAAAAAGTTGCAAAAAATTATTTTCCTGATTTCATCTGATTATGAAAGAAGAAGTTCTCCTCATTAAAATGGTATATCACTTGTCCAAATTGAAGTTTCCTAACCCTTTCAATTTAGTGAATGAAAAGAGCTGGTGAGGGAGGTTACTGGTATTAAATTGTGAGAAAGAGAGCTTTAAAGTTTGGGGCTATTCAAGCATGCGGAGCAAGCAAACCACAGGGAAATCAATAGAAGGGTGAATCAAAAGGCCATAGCAACCACTATGAAGAGATTTTCAGATTAGGCTGAAATTTGGCCTGATGGTCAAACATAGTCTGTTCATTATGTTTCTGAGGTTTCAATGTGTGGACTTAAGTCTTTCAAAAGTTATTATGTTGTAAATGTATAGAGTTGTAATTGGACAGATTAAGTGAACTGCAACATAGTGCCGAGACACCTGCACTAGACAATGCCTATTCATGGTGGACCCGGAGTCTTTTTGTTCCCCCTTACATAACACTGCTTGTCACCTATCTTGTTTTGTATACATCTGGGCAATTATTTGTAACCACATTATGAACTTGCTTTATACTTAATTCCCATAGGCCTACTGTTTTCTTTCTCACAGGAGGTTCAAAGTATTTTTACTATGACTGCGTTGGTGCACCCCGGTACCATCCCACGGCTCTGCTCACGTACAAAACCTGGCATTGTAACGACGTTGTAGACTTTTTCGCAACTTGTCACTCTCAAATGTATAAAATATAATAATGTTCTTACTCTTGATCAACAAATTCTGGATATGTGATGTACAATCAAGCTACTCGAAGTCGTTAACGGAGAATATAAGACGAACGCAAATCTGGAACTCGGATGTGAAAGCGGATACAAACAAAATGGCGCGCCGCACTGATTGCTATAACGGACCAATCACAGCCCGCGTAGCACGACCCGTTAGCAACGACCGACCATTTCCGGACTACGATAATTTCGCTCGGGAAAAGCGATCAAATTTTGGAAGAGACCGAAGGCTGTGCGAAAAAAACTGGTCTAGAAAAACCGTTTAAAACACATCTTCTACTATGTTTTAGACTTTCAAATTTTGATACTAGGTACAGAAAAGACCACTCTTTCAGAAAATGCAAAAAAACAAAAATCTATTTTTTTCACCTAAATTGACATTTAGCTGATTACGGAGAATCGCTGGTTGCGACTTTTTGTTGGTTTTGTGGTGCCGGGTCACATATAATCATCTTATGCTCAGCTATGGCTATTACGTCTTTGGCAAGATTTTAATTGAAATTTCCCTTTCTCAACCGTGGTGTAGTAAGTGGGTAGGAAATTATTTCTTGTATACTTCAGCAATTCAGCACCTTGCATTAGTTTGGCCTAAGCCTGGGTAATATTAGTACTTTTCATAGCACCTTCAGCATCCTCTGGGATGCCTATATGTACATTTGTGCAATATAAATGTAGGCAATATATTTTAGGCCTTAAATTTCAATATTTTTAGGGCAAGGCCACTTTTCTGTAGGGCACATTCCTATATTACAGCACAAATAGGAAGAATTGGAAAGGGCACAAAACATCTCCAAGGCCAATGAGAGGGGCATTGAGGCCAATCAAAGGGGCATCCAAGGCCATGGCCTTGGTGGCCTTGGATTAATTTAAGCTCTGATAGTAGTTCTGAAAGAATATCACACACCATATTAACCCCACTAAGGTCCCAAAGGATCATACTAATATTAAAACTTCCTTTGTCTGCCCATGTGCAGATTGTATCTACGAATTGTTACTTATTCACTGAATTGCACTACATACACCTACCTCACATGCTGTCTTTGTTGTAGATCTGCCAGGTGTTTGAAGGTCAAGACGATCATCAGAGCCACTATAGGAGCTATCAAAATTAATGATGAAAGGGAAGCAAGTTAAAGTTAAACCACAGTACAGGGATTATTACTGGTGAGACACAGTATAATAATAAGCCTTTGAGGACAATAATTCCACATTTTGTGGTTTGGCTTAATACCTTTGGATTCAGAGCCCTGAGAGATATACCACAAGTAGAAAGAGCAAAAAGTTCTGCATACGCTGCATCCATTTTTTCTTGCATCTATGAACATCACTAACAGAAAACATTATTGTTGTCATATTAGAACATGTGATCAATTCAACCCTTAAAATAAATCCTATCCTGAAAGGGTTAATGGAGGTGCACTACATCTCCTACAATAGACAAGAGAGTGTATGTGAATGGATGTGAATTCAACAATGCACAGTATACAGAGATGCCAACTTTTGAAAAACAGAAATAGGGAGGATTTGTAACCGACACCAAATAATGTGCGCGTAGCGCACATCTCGAGCGCGTAGCGCCCGACCCATGCGGCCGGGGTCCAGGGCCCGCCTTAGGGCCCTGGAAGCTCTGGGGTTCTAGATGCTCTCTGGTGCAATCTGAGCCTTATTTTGGAGCATTTTACATGTGTATTTAGTTAAATAATTCCCACTTTTTTTAAAAATAACATACAAATTGTACAAAATGCATGATGAATTCCTTTCAGATTTCCGAATACAGGGGTACTTGATACTGTATTCGGTCTTATACTTCTGAGACCACTTCTTGGTCTTCTTTTGCTGATTTTCTGCCATTTGGATTCTGTGTCAATATCCATGCATTGGATACGGTGATCCATATGCTGAAACAATCTTTCACTACTCTTAATTTGTCTTTTAACATAGTGGAATTACTACATGCTAAAGTTAGCAGACGATATTTCTCATTTAATTCACAGATATTTATACTGATAAGCGCCAAAAAAAAAAAAAAAAAATGATTTTTTTTTTTTTTTTTTTTTTTAATAAATCGGGAGGATAAGGATGGAAATCGTAAGGTCGGGAGTTGGGTTAATTATCGGGAGCCTCCCGGTGAAATCGGGAGGGTTGGCATCTCTGCAGTATATTTCAACAAAATAACAAAGAAAATACATGAAATAATCATAATGACAAATTTATTGCATATGTAAATGTGTGGGCTGGCTAATCATTCCCCATGTTTACAAATACAATGGATGTAAACATTGACTGAACTTGCGAAGGTAAAAATAAGGTTAAAGAAAGGCAAAGGTTCTCACTTTTCTGACTCCCTGTAATCCACCTTCTGTACATTTCGCTTTTTACGACCTGTGGCAATCCCTTTGCCAGATGATTTTAACAAGTCCTAGAAAAAAGAAACAATATGTTTAATCAATAGATGTACTGTGAGTCTGTGGCCAATTTTACAATCACACAAACTTTCCATCTCTCTCTCTCTCTCATTATTTAGTGTACATGTACATATAGATGTATGCATAACTTTACCCCCCCCCCCCTCAGAAAAAAAATTATAATAATAACAATAATAAATAAATGAATTTTTGAAAATAATCAAAATTCATAACATAAATTATGCTTTAAAAAAAACTCATTTTGCGATGTATCAAATTTAATCAAAGTTCTGTATTACTTGTAAGCCTACTGTGAATTTCATTTGTGGATGGAATTTACTGGGAAAAAATATTAGCTGGTGCTAGTCATCCAAGCCCAAGGCAAGCTTCCAGGTCAAACAAAGCCAATATTGATCAAATATTCAAAAATTCCAATTACAAGTAACACGTATGATCTATTCAACTAAAATAAAAAAGTAAAAACAAAAGCATTGTATTTTATACTCAGTTATGTACATGTATGCATTAAGTCCACATCTACTATAGATAGACTTCTAATGTAAAGATCATGCAGTAAATTTTCATATTTTATCAATATTTGTCTTACAAGACCTGTCTAAAGCTAGGTAATAAAA
>JAVYIG010013997.1:0-43968 GCA_035222895.1 Strongylocentrotus droebachiensis
GGCCATTAAAAAAAATATACATGTTTAGCATCCCCGCCTCCTATTTTTTTTTCCCAGTTCGATATTCAATAGGGTATAGATCGAGTACCGAAGCTGTGACATCATACAAATTTATTTTTAGAATTTCTCAATTTGAACTTCATTTTCCGTAAGAGCATCAACAATATTGTCCAAATTTATAAAACCAATTGAATATGTTAAGTTTTGGCCGAGATATGACCATCTGAATAAATAGATTAATAGGAACTCAGTGTTATTTTGCTCTGGTTCGTAATAATGAAGTACAAATTGAGAAATCCTAAAAATTGTTTTTTGATGACGTCACTGCACCACTCTATTTGCGATGAATGTTATGTATGCCTGGTTTAGTGGGGGGGGGGGGGGGGGGGGTCACAGTCGACCTGTGCCCACTTGCCATAACTCTGGTAGCAACCCTAAGTAAACAAAATAAAAATGCGTTCCCTAATCTGTTTCTTGTTTCCATCTAGAAGAAAAAATTGCCCCTGAAAATCTGTTTTCTTTCTTTTTGTTGCCATATAATAGCACTAAAATTGATGTATTTTTTTCTTCAATTAAGCCCCCCACCCCTCTTTTTTTTAATGCTTCTAGTACAGTATGGCTTTAAATAAAACATAACTGCACAAAACCCTTGATCAGCCCTTGGAAGTATGTGACATTAGGGGATTCTCTTCCTCTTAATATTGATTTTTATAAAGGAGAATTCGCAGAAGACAAGATTTGAGTAATCTTGACTCCCAAGGACTTTCACAAGGATATCTCCCAGACGTCTGCTGTATATAAAGCTCTTGCTGGCAATGTCATTAATGAAGGCTGTTTTTCTATGAAGAAAAACAAGTTTTAGAGCCTTTAATTCTAGTTCATAATCATCAAGCTTTGTTAAAAGTCTTTTGGAAGTCTACAACGGGCATACCCTAGCTTTATTCAGTCAAGGTCAAGTTCAAGTCTATGTAGTTCACATCTTAACATGACAAACCGTACACAAAGTTATAGATGATACAATTCATACATTAATTAACATAACTAGTACTTTAATATACGATACATGTATTTTCATGACAATTTTCATGATAATACATGCATTTTCATGACAACAGCAACAAATGCAAGAGAAAAAAGGGAAATATTTCGGCTTATTTCTGAGGAATCTTTGTCTTTTATGGTAGAGAAGAGAGGAGAGGAGCGAAGGGGAGAGGAGGGAGGGGAGGGGAGGAGGGAGGGGGAAAGAGAGAGAGAAGAGAAGAGAGGGAGAGAGAAGGGAAGGATGGAAGGGAGATAGATAGAGAAGAGTAGGGAGAGACAGAGAAGAGAAGGATAGAGAAGAGATAGAGAAGAGAAGAGAAGGGAGATAGATAGATAGAGAAGGGAGAGACAGAGAAGAGAAGGGATATATATATATATATATATATATATATATATAGCTATGTCTCACATATCTAGACCTTTTTCTTCAAGCCTAGATAATGGGGAGGGTGAGTAGTCAGGGGAAGAAAGTGGGAAACTTTTGAACTTTCGGTCAGCTATATAATTTAAACCATATGTGAACTGTCACTCCGGCGACTGGAGTTCTGTTCTCACCGGGCTGATATATATATGATTCATCTGTTTACAAGAATATGCCAGTCACCAGAGCATGTAATAACATTTGTGGGATTCTGTTACAGTCGGGTTATTTTTGGGACTTCCTCTTTCTAGATGCATATCATATTGCTGTTCGGTCGACAAAAACATACTAGCCCCCCCCCCCCTTCCTTCTCCATTTTCCCCATATTCCTTTCGATATAAAACATTTAATACTACAAGGATGAACATATACTTGCACTGACTTAACAATTACGGACTTGTGTTTTCCCCACCTGGTTCCATTCTCTATAATCTTCTGGAGTTCTCCAGGTGGGCATTTCACAAAGCCTTTTTTTAATGACAAATAACAAAAATCAGTGACAAATCTGCTGATAACCAATCAGAAGGAATGATTTCAGTAGCTTATAACACAAATTGTCATTTTTCATTGATGACAAGTTTTGTGAAACGCCCTCCAGAAGTTCTCCAGCCTTGCTTGATAAGCATTTTTCATAATGCCTTTGATTCAACAAAATAAAAGATTCCCCCCCCCCCCTACTCTCTCCTATCTTGTATTCCATGATCCCTTTGAATGGACAAAATGATAGATAGTTCCCCAACTCTCTTCCATATTCCATTCACAAAAGTTCATGAAAATTATTACCCCTAATCTCTCTCTCTCTCTCTCTCTCTTTCTCTCTCTCTCTCTCTCTCTCTCTCTCTCTCTCTCTCTCTCTCTCTCTCTCTCCCCCCCCTCTCTCTCTCTTTCTTTCATATTCCAATCAACATGAAACTGTGGTTATGTTTTTTCAAAACAATTATCATTGTCAATGGTGTATCCAGGATTCTGTGACCATGCAGGGAGGATCAAGGCACTCTTTCTAATTCTGACAAGATAATAATGAATAGACTAAAATTAATCACATTTTCAGGGGTCATGCTAGGGGCATGTCCTTTTTGTCTTCCTATTAAGCATGTATCATACCTGGGTGGGGGGGGGGGGAGTGCTTCAAAAAGATTCAGATCGACTTTAAGTTGGGCTTAACTATGGCAGGCCTTTCATGCCACTGTTTGCTCTCACTGTTTACTGGCATTTGTCTCTCAAGGGACGTACAAATTAATCATGGTCACCAATCTACAGAATTTACATTTTTTGAGAATTTATTATTGAAGGAAAATACAATATCTAAATATCATAATGGGGGGAGCAAACGGTGGCATGTACGTCCCTGCCATATAGTTAAGTTCAACTTAAAGTCAATCTTAGTCTTTGTGAAACACTCCCCTGTACCATGTACCAGATTAGGTTTGTATATGTGTGTGTGGAATGGGGGGGGGGGGGGGGCGTATGTGTTCCTCTGGATGCTGGGTCTGCATAAGATTCCATTGAAAAGAAAAAGAGGGACGTTGAAGAATAGGCACATGAACCATTTTATTGCTTTGAATGAGAATAGAGGAGGAAGTTTGAAACCAAAATTCTAGAGAGGCCATGGTAGAATCCAATCAACATTCAGTTAAATCTATAACATGATATTGCCAGTGATCAAAGGAGGTAATAGGCTGAATAATGAGTTTATGATTTTTCAAAAGAATCTTGTTTTGATAAAGGAGGAAGGTTGTAACACAAGGATAAAATCGTGATACAGGTAAAGGGGAGTGGAATGTAACCAAATATGATTGTATATCCATGAAATATAGGAATGTATAGAAGGTGCAGAACCAAAAGCTATGTGTAGTTTTGCTGAGGTGTTTAGATCATGTAAAGTGAGAAGATGAAAGCTATTTATCATCTGGGGGGTGTTTCACAAAGCATTTTTTCAATGACAAATGACAAAACTCAGTGACAAATCTGCTGATAACCAATCAGAAGCAAGGATTTCAGTAGCTTATAACAAAACCTGTCATTTGTTACTGATGACAAGTTTTGTGAAACGCCCACCAGGTGTGAGCTAGAAGGGCCTAATATCTATGTAGGCATAGTTAACATCCTTCTGGATCTCAGCTGAAAACATACACTATATCATCAGAAGAAAAGCTGTAAAATCATATTTTTTAAAATGTGAGTTACCCACCTTCTGACTCTTTGCAGATACCGTAGTATAAATTTTCAAGGTTTTTCCTCTTGTCAAGTTTTTACAGAGCTCATTAGAATTCTCCATTTTTATTTATCACAATATGTTATTCACAATTGATTGCCCTTCTTTTTCATTTATTATTTCATCCATTTTTGTATTCATTATTTTCAATTCCAATTGAAAATCAAAAGCCTACAGAGACAAATCACAGTTTAATAAAACTCTCCAGAGGTATGAATAATTTAGTTGTTAACTGTATATTCTGTCTTCCTCCTAAATTGAATTTGAGTGTGAAACGAGCTATAACTCTTTTTATTTGCGAGCATATACTAGTGTCTAACATTAAAGTAGTCTCTATCTATTGTTGCCATAATATGCTCTGAGACAATTAAAATATAATCATGTATGGAGTGAGTAATAGTGTGAAGCCACCAATAACGTATATTGCAGCCTGAGACTGCATTATGTACATAGAAACAATGGGGTTTGTATTAAAGTATAATGACCCTATAGCTGCTATACTCCTTTTGTGAGTCATTAGTCAATTAAGAAAACCCTCATCACCCGTCAAAGCAAACCGGACATCTATTTTTAATCTGAGGATTAATTAATCCCTTCCTCTTACTAATTAAGAAGGCAGGCAGGCATGGAGGTGGGGGGGGGGGGGGGGGGGGTTGTCCCTAGTTTTGACAAGTGGATTATGGAAGTGTATGCCCCCTCGTGTACACGTCAATATCATGCTCAATGTTGGTTTGGACAGCTTAAAGGGAAGTATACTCGATGTGAAAGAAGATTTGAATAGAAGCTGAAAATGAGAGAAATATATAGGCACAGTGTGCAAAATTGGGGTCAGGGGGGGGGGGGGGGGGGTGGTGTGGGGAGACAGGAGAGGGGGGATGTGTTGCCCCCCCTCAAAATCCAATGTACCATGATAACATACACATCATAGAAATGCACAAAATTATATAATGTGTTCCCCCACCAAAATGTGATAAATTTTCTCCCCTTTTGTGTGCTTGTCAGAATATTTGTGGACTTGTACCTTCTGGTGAAAATGTGAAAATCTTTTCAGTCTGAACTCTTAACATGAATAGAAGGTTTATCAAAATATACAGATAGATGCCATACTGTGATCAGTAATATTACTATTGGCTTGAGGATAATATTATACAGTATGATGATTATAGTCAATTACATTAATTTTTCTGCACAAAAGATCATCATTTGCAATTCAGAAATAAAATGTGTTAGTCGGGTTCGTAATCTCAGACTTTTGTTCGATGCTGGAATGACCATGAAGTCTCAGATTTTAAATATTGTTAGCTTTAATAGCATCGGTCCATATTCACAATATCTGGAGGATCAGAAAAATATCTGAATCAGAATTCAGAAAGCCACTTAGCAGATTGTTTATTCTTTTATTGTACATGTCGTTTGGATATGTGTAATTTGTTGTATATTGGCCTTCCTCAAAATCATATAGCCCGTCTGCGACAATTTCAGAATATGGCAGCTCGGCTCGTCACTCTCCGTTGTAGATCAGACAGTATTTCAGATATATTTAAATCTCTTCATTGGTTATCAGTCACAAAAAGAATCATGTATAAGCTGTAACTCATTAATAATACAAAACACTTCTTCATTCTTCACCCCTTTACTTGTATCACATTTTGAAACCGTACACCCCACAACGGAATTTACGTTCAGGTTCACAGCTCATGTCATGTACAGCCAAGACCAATAACAAATGGGGGGACATGGCTTTTGCTGACATATTGCACCCAAATTATGGAACACTTAACCATCACAAATCAGACGATCATCATCAATTGAAATATTTAAGAAGAAACTTTATAAGCACCATTTGTTTATGTTGTAGTTTTAATATTATATAATTATTTTGATATTGTACAGAGTGCCTTGAGCAGTCTTTTAGAATGGATATATGTGCGCTTTATAAGTTGACATTATTATATGCAAAATATGTATTACGGAAACATGACAGGAAAATGCTTTCTGTGTGAATGTAGATTCAAAACTAGATGGATGATATTGTATGTATTATATTAATAGCTTTACCCGTTAACTACTGAACTCTCTAATTCCCATATGATTAATACAGAGACCACCCGGTTTCAGTGGGCAATAGGTTAAAAACAATGATTTCAATAGTGAATATGGAAGCAAAAATTCAATCAGTGTTGCAACCTTTAGCGCTTGCTAATCTCTTTGAGGAACAGGATATTGCATGTGTACCATTATTTCCGTTCAGTTGTCGTTAGTACTGTAGAATGACATTCTTGTGGCTTGTGAGGGCAGCATTCAACTTCAAAACTTCCTACTTTCAGAGTTTTCATATTTGCTATTGCTTTGAAGAAAAAAAAACGTGTTGATTTGATATTTGATTTTTAATAGAGAACATTGTATGAAGAGTCTAAACAAACAAAGCTGTTGCATCTGACCCCTCAAAAGGTTGTGGTAAAATTAGAGGTAAAGAGGGAGATAGTAAGAAACAGACAGAGATACAGACAGCAAGAGACAGAGGCCGACGGACAGCTAGGAACTGACAGAGGGAAATATAGACCAGTAGTAAGATTGAAATTCTACAGATAGAAAGAGAATGAAACTAATCATGTGTAGATTGGAAGATAGGGACATAATGATTGTAAGATTCAAGGAGGGAAGGGGAGGAGGGGAAGCCATTGAATTCAGTTGGGATGGGGGCCGGGCACCAGGTAATGTATGTTAACTGCATTCTGATGTTTGAACTACACTAACTTGTACCATGAAGTTGTATTTCTCACTTGGTTATTTTAAAGGCGTCTCAGCAGAAGCGAACCAATTTGATTGGCTTTTTTGGCACTCTCCTTCAGGGACTGCTGGGGTGTTTCACAAAGACTAAGATAAACTTTAAGTTGGACTTAACTATGGCAGGCCATTTATGCCACTGGTTGCTCTCATCATTATGATCTTTAGATTATATTTTTCCTTCAAGAATGAATTATCAAAAAAATGTCAATTCTGTAGATTGGTGACCATGATTTGTATGTCCCTTGAGAGATAGATGCCAGTAAATGATGAGAGCAAACAGTGGCATGTATGGCCTGCCATAGTTAAATACATCTTAAGGTCGATCTTAGTCTTTGTGAAACGCTCCCCTGGTATGACTAGCTGGTCAACAACCATTTGATAACTGCTGAAGTGGCTATCATTAGCAATTGCACAAGATATGAACTAAAAACGGAGTGTAACTGACGAACAAGTCTATTGCAAAATGAAGATTATCTTTAACTTTCAAATTTCTTTTGGCCTTTTTTATTTCAATTAGGTGATGAAGAGGGCGAGGAAGAGAACATCTACGATGCTGTCAATTGATGAAAGCCAACTCCGTCGGGTTAGTGGTTCCATGAAAGAACTCTACTTAATCCGTACTTGAAGTGGAATAGCGCCCTCGACCTGTACTTCTAATTTAGTGGTTCAATAATTAACACTTATCAGGCTTGTGATTGAAGATCATCATGTAGGAATGAAAAGTGAATCGGTGAAGTAAACCTTTGGTGAGAAAGAACTATACTTACTCCTTACTTCAATCTGAGGTGCCCTTCAATCATGATTTTAAATTTTCTCATGGTCATAACATAAATTAGACTCGTGAATTAAGATCATCAATGGAATGATCATGAAGGAAAGTTCTACTTAATCTAGATTTCAAGTTCAGTTGACCTCAAAGTGTACTTTAAATTTTCACTTTGTAATAACATTCATCAGACATAAGAAGTAAGATCATCAAGAATGAATGGTTAGTGTTTGTTTGGTTGAGGATCATTGAAGAAAACTTTCTATGAGAATTAACTCTTAACTTAATCTACTACAAGCAAAAGTGCCCCATGTACTTTCTGAATCTAGCAATTTGCATCCATACAAACCAATCCGGGAATTTGTAGAGCGCCTGTATCTAATTGCCTAATCTAAGGCGCCCGACGAGACTGAAAAACTACTGAATATGCCATTCATGATATCACCTGTGAGAGACTAGGGTAGTGGCTAGGTGTAAGCAATGTGGAATAGATATATCTTTAGTTGGGTTTTAAATGTGGATAGCAGGTCAGAAGAGCAAAGACACTGAGGAAATCTGGTCCATAACCTAGGTGCAGAAGCAACGAGTGTCATATCGCCAAGTAGAGAATGGGCTCCAGAACTCTGCACAATGCTTTTTTTCAAGTTTCGGAATCAGCAAGTTGCTAGTAACTCTTTATCCGTGTCCGTTAAATGATGAAACAAACAGTGAACCGCTAGTGTCAACTTTTGGCACACCTCAAATGTACCGTGTATGGAACATTTCATCTGTTTGTAGTTTAAAGGGCATTAAGTTTGTTTTAAAGTATGAGTAAAGTTCATGTAAATGTATGGATTAGTTCCCTTCTGGCTCCAAACTAACGACATGCTCCAAATAATTTAGCGTTCTATTGTTTCAATCTGTAACAAATATTTATGTCCTATCTGTGAAATTTAAACGTTAGCAGTGTCCTGAATATTCAAATTATGCAAGGAAACCCGTTTACTTGCTAGACTGTAACGAATAAGGAGTGAATATTGCGTCCATTAACCTGTACTTGAAATTGATATCAATATTAGGCATTAAAATAAATGAATGACATCGCTGAGTTAATCATGATTGAATGGATGAATGTCATGCCAGGGTATTGTTATATAAAGTATTTAATCTATTGTCACATTTTATTGAGAAAATAGCCTGTTTACACACCAATTTAATGATGTGATAGTTTGATTTATGTAAAATACCCAGAATGAAATATCTGTCCCAAATTGTAGATGATGCTGCAGGAACTTATGCAGCTTTTAAAAATTAAAATACGGTCTCTGTGTGCTATTGATTATTAACATGACTTCTTTAATGACAGAAAAAAAATGTCACAAATGTTCTCTGAACATGTGGTACTTTCACAAATAATATTTTCTGGTCAGTTATCATCTAATCTACGAAGCCTTTCAGTGGTGGATTAAGGATTTTGAAACCGCAAATTCATCTTGCTGCTTTTACATGCAATATCTGGGTTGACTTTAGAATGTAGTAGGTGTACTAAAAACCTTTTATCCTCTGTTGGGACTCAGAAAGTCATTGCCTTTGTGTTTATAGATGGTATGAGTTAATAACCTTGTGGCTCTCAGCTGAGGATATTGACTTTTGACCTCTTATGCTATGGTCACATTACCCAAAAGTAGCCTGCTCGGCGGCCGAGCGGCGAGTTTTTAACTAATTCTGCCCGGCGGCCGCCCAGGCACCGCTTGTTTCTAGGGCATCGCTCGGTCGCCACTGAATTTTTAGCACGGAGTTAAAATTTGGGCGGCGCCTGCTCACTTTTCACTCGCCGCCTAAAATACGCTTGGTGCCTGGGCGGTCGCCGCCCGGACACCGACCTAATCGCTGGGCGATGCCTAATTCCAGCAGCGACCGAGCAGGCTACTGATCGGTCGGTCGCTGCTCTGATTTGTGACCATAGCTTTAGAGATGGGATACTGGGGCCCTGTCTCATAAAACTTGTTAACAAGAACAAGTTACAATAACCGTTATAAGCTACTGAAGTCATGGCTTTTGATGGGCTGTGAGCTAATTGACATACCGGTAGAAATTTAGCATTTGTTATTGATAAAAAGTTTGTATGAAACAGGGCCCAGCATATGGCACACCAAACTGTGTGGGAGTAGGTTAAGATAAGGTGGTACTCACAAAACCTTTTACTGGTACTTGAATTTGATGGCCGTTTCCCCCCTCCCCCAGAAAAAAATATAAATGAGGGGCAATTGTTTCCTGCTTCCTGCCGATGCTTTTCTAGCACTAAACAGCCCTTGCATCTCATGGTTGAAAAGTAGAAAAATTATGTCATATGAAAAACTATTAAGTATATTTGCTTAATGGGAGAATTGTAATGTATTTATTTAAACGCAACTTCCATAAAAAGAAAAGGTATATTTTTGTAGCCAAGCTCAGTTGAAGAGTTTTATGCATAGACTTGTAGGTATTTTACATCTCTTTTTATATACAAAACACAGTAATATAGCATTTTAAGTCATGTATTGATAATATTGGACTGTCAAGGTATAAGCAAAAGTTCCTTAGCATTCTTTTCAGACTATTATGTACTCAGTATTTAGATATATTAGACTTGAAACTTATATTGAAGAAATGATGTGTTTTCTTTAATTGTACGATACTATACAGAGACGAGAATACATAAATGTTATGAACAGTACAAAACTTGTAATTATATCTTGTATAGCCTACCTTGGAGTATATATATTGTAAAGCATCAGTTTTATGTGTCATTATATTATAAATATGATGTAGAGTAAGAAATATGTTTTATGTTAAATAATTTTTAAAGGATCTTTTTCCAAATATGATCATGTCTAATTTCATGCTGGTTTGATACATGTATTACATAATAATATGGCAATTTTAGACTGCTGCAATTCTATGATTTGTCTCTGAAAGATTTTGTTTTGTGTGTGTGCAAAGTCTTAAGGTCTTTTCATTTTATACAGTTCTTCTTATTATTTCATTCTTAATACAATACTATATCATGTAAAATCCATCAAGCAAATTTGTATGAATACTGTTATTTGTATGATGAATTGTTAATTTTACGTACATTATTGATCAGAAAGGAAACTAGTATTTACCGGGAGCTGTTTCATATATATTATGGTGAAGCCCTTTTGGCATTAAAGAGATGATATCACAACTTTTTGCCAAGTCCAAAATGAAATTGAAAAAAAAAAATTGAAATTGAAATGAGCAATAATCTTATATTTTTTGTAATAAAGTTGCAGGCTATCATGTAGAGGTGTCTAGTGGATATGTCACCGGACTGTGGATCACAGGGTTCTAGTCCCATTGAGGCACTAATGTCCTTTGGCAAGACATTAATCTACATTTGCCACTCTCCACCCAGGTGAAGTAAATGGGTACCCGGTAGGAAGAAATTCCTTGAATGCTTTAGTGCCTTACTATGGCAGCTCAGCTACAGCTTTGTATTACGAGCAGTAAAGTATATTCATATAGTGACTGCGCTATATAAATGCATCTATTATTATTATTATATTACATCATACCTATATTTTAATTTGATCTGTTATCTGAGGAAAAAATGCCACCTCTAGCTGTGAATGAGATGATGCTGTTATTTTTTTAAACTTATTTTGCAAATATTGAGTCATAACCCAACCTTTGTAGAGGTGTTGTGGTCGAGTGGATACGTCACCGGACTGTGGATCACAAAGTCTGCGGTTCAAGTCCCATCGCGGCACTAATGTCCTTTGGCAAGACATTGATCTACATTTGCCACTCTCCACCCAGGTGTTAAATGGGTACCCGGTAGGATGCGAAAGCTAATGTGGTTAAATTAGCAAGTGTGTAAAAATGATGCCTGGCAGGAATGCTCCCCAGCGAGTGGAGAATGTGCATACAGTGTGTGCGGGTAAGCCTGAATCCAATGACCGGGGTAATAATATACTTATCTGTAAAGCGCTTCGAGAGGGCCTCCGGTCCTGAAAAGCGCTATATAAGAACGAGCTATTATTATTATTATTATTATTGTTAGTGAGAACTGACTTGGAGTTACGGTTTCCTTTTTGTAAGTTTTTGTAGGAACATATGCCACATCACTTTTGTTCTGCCAATGGCTACTGTTTGGGGTATGTGATACTTATATCATGTAAAGGGTTTCATACTTTTTATTTCAGGTTGAATATTCTTATTTAAGGTTAATGCCATTTTCCCCGTAAATATCAAGAGATTACTCCTTATAACATGATGGGAGGATTAAAGACAATTTGCTATCAATCATTGTGTCAAGAAATCAAGACACCCCTATCAAAAAACCCAAACAAACAAACAAAATGAATTTTTTAAAAATAGGTAATAAATGCGAGCGTTGAAATAGAACTAAGAAAATGCTTGGCTCAACAAATTTCTATGTTTTTTAAAGTTATTTTGAACGAAAAGAACCCCAGTATATTGTAGAAATTATTTTCTTTCCGTTATTTAGTAGCGTTGGAGATGGTTGATATGCAATATTACTGAATAGTATTGCTAACTCAAAGTTTTAGTGTTATAAGTTAGTGATGATTTAAGGACATGCTTGCAATGCAGTAACTCCCAAACAATATGATGTATACTGAATGTGAATAACGATCTCAGAAATATAGTGTAACCACTATATTAACTAATTTTTGTTTGTTTAAATTATTACACCCATGAAATTTTGTGTTATAGTTCTAGATTTATTTCATATTTTGCCTTATAAGTTCATAATATTAAGTGCTGCACTGTGTAGTTCGGGTAAAACATTGACCTTTTTCTTAAATGTTATTTTATATTGTCTTCACTCTTGCTCAGACACAGTAAACAATTTGTAATTTTTTCACAAGGAAAATACTTTTTACAGATAATAAATCTTATCTTTTATTTTGTATGTATTTTGCAAGTAAATGCATTATTATGAACCATGAAGGTTTGGGGCAAACTTTACAATTTTTTGTAATATTGTAAAATTTAAATTTGTGACAATGAGTTGAGTGATATTTTTTTGTACTGCTAATATACTTTCTAACAATTTGTGTAGAATAATTGTCAAACTAGAGAATGTGAATGTATATTTCAAAATAATTATTTTGTATACAATTAAATGATGTCATTTATGCAATGCTAAGGAAGATTGTGATATTGTTGTTTATTCTGTTAATGTCCCCCCCCCCTCTCTCTCTCTCTCTCTCTCTCTATCTTTCTTTCTCTCTCTTTCTCTCTCTCTCTCTCTATCCCTCTCTGTATCTATTTATTCTCCCCTCCCTTTCTCCCTCCTATTGGCTTCCTCTCTATCCCTCTCTAACACCACTCTCATACAGTCTCCTCATCTCTATATCAAACTCTCTCTCCCATCTTTGTCTCTATCCTCTCTTTATCTCTCTCTCTCTCTCTCTCTCTCTATGTATCTCTCTCTCTTTTTTTTCTCTCTCTCTCTCTCTCTCTCTCTCTATCCCTCTCTGTATCTATTTATTCTCCCCTCCCTTTCTCCTTCCTATTGGCTTCCTCTCTATCCCTCTCTAACACCACTCTCATATAGTCTCCTCATCTCTATATCAAACTCTCTCTCCCATCTTTGTCTCTATCCTACCTTTATCTCTCTCTCTCTCTCTCTCTCTCTCTCTCTCTCTCTTCCTCTTCCTCCCTTTCTTTTTCTCTTTCCTTTCTGTTTCTCTTTCCTTTTCTCTCTCATTTATACTTCCCACCCTTCTCTCTCTCTTTCTTTCTCATTTTCTCTCTCTCTATATATATTTATATTTCTCTCTCACTTTCAAACTTTCCCTTTATTTATAGTAACCACTGAGTTCATTCTCCTACCCATAGGTTAATAAAATCTCACACAAAGTTATAGCAACTTCTTAATGATATTTTATTCAAAGAAACCTCTGAATAAAGACAGCAAATACACATAAACTGCATTACATGTCTTTTTATTACATACCTAGCCAACCTTTCTTTGGAACAATAAATTATCAAATACATTTTCGTTCCAGATAAGAAAATATATTTTCTATATTCCTTTTCATAGAATCTTGCTGGCCCGGATTAGCTCTTCTCTCATCATATACATTATTTTATTATGATTTTTAACATTAAACAAAAAAATTAACCACATCATGTATTTAGTACAGTGCATATAAAGAAAGGAAATTATTTCATTTCATTACAAAATTGAAATAGGGCAATAATATTTACAATTTTGTTATGAGCTCAACATTAGATAAAAATACAACAGTTTCAATAACATGATAACAAATTATTATCTCATGAAGTCAGCAATCAAATTTGTGATCAATCTGACAAATCTTGATGGAGAAAACAAACAAAGGTAAGGAGCAAATAAATATAAAGCCATTAAAAATATTTACAGTAGCCTACATTCAACTGATTTGAATATTTTTCAGTAATACATTCCCAATAATCATAAAATCAGTTTTTCTGTAATTCCGTAGTCTTCATTTTTACATTTTGTCTGCCCGTATTTCTGCCTGTATGATTATGGAGGTTTTTTTGGCCCCCTGAATCTGCCAATGATATATGGAAGATGATTGAATGATGATGACTGCTGATAATCAAGAACAGAGTAACATTTAGTATTATAGCATGATAAAGATATCTAATCTTGAATATTAAATCCTATTGAGAGAGAAGAAAAAAAGAGGGAAAACTTCATCCTTTCTTTGGGAATTGGAAGGGCCAGTAGGCTTCCTGAAACCATATGCCTTGAAAATAGGCTGGAAAATACATTTGTCTTGAGCTTATAGAGCGTAGGAACAGGGAAGGGGGATTTCTGAAATCAATGTTTAGAAAATAAACAAACATAAACATGCAAGAAAGGAAACGCAGGTACCCCCTCCCCCCCCCCCACACTCTTATCCGCATTAACTTATTGCCAGGACAAATTTTAAATCATGAAATATGACGAACTTTGGAAGTCAGGGTTATTTTTTTTTTGGGGGGGGGGGAGAGGGGTTACTTTTTTGCACTGTTGATAAATCACAGTTCCTATGAAATATAATAGTGTCTTAAAAGGAAATCCAACCCTTGTAATGAAAGCAGAAAAGTAAGATAAACAGAATGGCGAAGTTTGAAATAAATCTGACCAATATTAAGAAAGTTATAAATGTTTCAAAATATAAGATCACTTTGGCCAATTGATTGTGACGTAGTCGGGGATAACTCTCCAGTTTGTCGTGTACAAAAATACCATTAATTTCTGTGTTTTTTTCTCCTTAGTTTTTTCCCCCTGCAAGTTGGGGCACTACTCAAAATAAATTATGTGCAACATCTCAACAAAAAAACCCTCTGTGGTTCTTTCTTTTCAAGTTTAAAATTGAAGCTCTCATTTTGTACACAGCAAACGGGGTGAATATAACCAGGGGCGGATCCAGCCGGCGGCAGGGGAGGGGGCCCAATTCGTGAGAAAATATTTAGCGGCGAAACAGCCGACCGATAATTCGCATAGTGGGGGAAGGGGTGGGGGGGGGGGGGTAGTGAGCACTAATTTATTTATTTTTTTGCTCCCGAAAATTCGCTCAGGCCCCCCCCCCCCCCCCCTGGATCCACCACTGGTGTCCAACAATTTTTCACAAAATAACTTAAATTTCTATTGTGCAAAATGGATGACTCCGGAGAGTATTTGCATTTTAGATTACCTAGATAATATGCTTTCCATAATACTCTCTTTACCTTAGCCTGCTTATACACTCTTTCAATTCAATGGACTTCTGAAATTCTTGAATTTCTCTGTGCATTAACCGGTACAACTATAATTACTTTTACCTCATTTTATCTCTAATCTTTTTTTTTGAAGAGCACCTAAAAAGATTGTAAACAAAGGTGTTTTTAGTATTATTATAATCATGAAGTTTTTATCGTTATGCACATAATCAAGAAACTAAGGTCACCTGTTTACGATTCTATTCCATATGGTGTTTTAATTATTATGATAATCAGAAAGGTTTGATTGCCGTGCACTAATCAAGAACCTAAGGTTACCTGTTTGCGATTCAATTCCATATGGTGTTTTAATTATTATGATAATCAAAAAGGTTTGATTGTCATGCACAATGTTATAATCAAGAACCTATGGTTACCTGTTTACAACTCTATTCCATATGGTGTTTTAATTATTATGATAATCAGAAAGGTTTGATTGTCATGCACATAATCAAGAACAACGTAACCTGTTTACAATTCTACTATAATAATTCCAAACGGTGTGTTTATTGTAGCTTGTTTTATATGCTAAGGAGTATAATCAATCCATCGGAGTGAAAACATGATTGGAATTAGTACATAGTATTACAATCCATGATTGTGCAAATCGATATCTGGGGCAGGCAACGTTCGGTCAGATTTTAGCTTTATATACAAACAACGTTTTGCGTAACTTTTTAAAGTTTTGTTAACAAAAAAATACCTATAGACGCCCTGTATATATTTGAAATGTTGGTTTATTTTGCTGAGAGAATATAAACAAATTTTTGCTGAGAGACATGTTGAAGAATAATGGTCTAATGGAAAAAGGAATAGATTACACTTTTCTGCTCATTATTGAATACAGGGAGGGGAAGTCCACCCTGATATTAAGTTAGCTTCATTAGAAGCAGAACAACAATTTGGGTTTTCTGTTGTACGCAGAAAAATCTAAATTTTGTATTCTTTCATCAATATTCGACTTTAAACGCATTTGTTTTGAAAACCCTCGCAGAAATATGTCTTAAATTAGATCCTCTTTCACATTATGATAAAATTTGAGTCAAATTATACCATCAAACTGTTGGGGCTCCCAACGCTTAAGAGGCTCTACACCAGGCGCGGATCCAGGATTTCTTAGGGGGGCCCAAATTTGAAATTATGCGAGCCAAATTTCGGTACGTAATGGTGACCTGCATTGACGTAGTGGGGGGGGGGGGTGCAGGTAGGGGCGATTGCCACCTCCCTCCTCCGCAAAGCGCCGAAGCTTTGACGTTTCATTAAATTATTAGACAAAGAAGACGATTCGTTGAACCGTTCTCGAAAATAATCCTCGTTTGAATTCAGTTTCCCCCTCCCGCGCAGAGCGCGAAAGCTTTTACGTTTCATTAAATCATTAGAGAAAGAAGACGATTCGTATTACCATTCTCGACTCTTAATTCTTGTCTGAATTCGGCCCCTCCCCCCTCCTGCGCGAAGCGCGGAAGCTTTTACGTTTCATTAAATCATTAGAGAAAGAAGACGATTCGTATTACCATTCTCGACTCTTAATTCTTGTATGAATTCAGTCCCACCCCCCCTCCTGCGTGAAGCGCGGAAGCTTTGACGTTTTATTAAATTATTAGAGAAAGAAGACGATTTGTATTACCATTCTCGACTCTTAATCCTTGTCTGAATTCAGTCCCCTCCCCCCCCCCTCTCCTGCGCGAAGCGCGGAAGCTTTGACGTTTCATTAAAATTATTAAAGAAAGAAGATGATTCGTTGTACCGTTCTCGACTCTTAATCCTTGTCTGAATTTCAAAAATGTTTTTTGTCTGCTCCTTTTTCTTCCTACGTCCTCTTCTTTTTCTCTCCTCTCTTTTTTTTGGCCGGTGTTTTTTTTGTTTTCGGGGGGAGGGGGGGGGTGCCCCCACCGCCCCCATGGCTACGCGTCTGCGGTCAGATGAACATGTTTTGATACCTTGTCCGCTCCCGGAAACTCAGGGGATTAAAGGGATAGTCCACCCCAGGATTTTCTTTAGCTGACGATATAGACCTAATAATACCATGAAGAATGATACAAGTCTCATTAAAATCCATGATCACATAACGAAGATATATCGACTTTTTTATCGAAAATCAGCCGCCCCCCAAATGCAAATGCGTTACATGGGCATGAAACGATTGTGACGTATGTTGCGAGCTGCCTTCTTATTTCGGAGACATTCACTTTCGCTTTCACTTTCATTCATGATTCGTCGTGTCAGTGCGATAACAGTGTACCGCGAGCGAAAATGAATGTCTGCGAAATAAGAAGGCAGCTCGCAACATACGTCACAATTTCGATACTATCGGTTATTTTTTGGCGATCGTTTATTGCCCATGTAACGCATTTGCATTTGGGGGGCGGCTGATTTTCGATAAAAAAGTCGATATATCTTCGTTATGTGATCATGGATTTTAATGAGACTTGTATCATTCTTCATGGTATTATTAGGTCTATATCGTCAGCTAAAAAAAATCCTGGGGTGGACTATCCCTTTAAGGCAATAAATTACGGTCAGACAAGAATTCAGGGGCCCGCCTTAGGGGCCCTGGTGAGGTCCAGCGGGCGGAGCCCCCAGAAGCTCAGGGGTTTTAGGCATTAAATTACCGTCATATTAGAATCCAGGGGTCCGCCTTAGCGCCCTAGGCGGGGTCCAGGGGGCAGATCCCCCGGAAGCTCAGGGGTTTTAATCATTTGATTACGGTCAGATGAACATATTTTTGTACCTTATTTGTGACACTGGCAGGACACTGATTGGCGTGGGGTCCAGCGGGCGGAGCCCCCAGAAGCTCAAGGGTTTTAGGCACTAAATTACGATCAGATGAGTATCAGGGGGCCCGCCTTAGGGCCGTTGGTTGAGTCCAGGGGGCAGAGCCCCCGGAAGCTTAGGGGTTTTAGGCGTCTAATTACGGTCAGATGAGCATTTTTTGATACCTTATTTTGTTGTGACACTGGCAGTTAAACTATTCTTTCTTTCTTGCTCTTTTTCTTTCTATTTCTCTTTAATATACTCCGTCAAAAAAGTGTGTGTGGGGGTAGGGAGATGGAGGCTCCCGATCCCCGCCGTTCCGCGGGCCCTGACATTTAGGCATCTCTAGATGCATATTTCTTGCCTGTCTGTAAATTTAGGAATTTGTCATTTTACAACAAACGCATAAAAATGTATAATTTACTAAAAAATGAGGAAAAATCTCGGAAAATTATGTCATTTCAGCATTATGTGTAAACCACCGTTACGGTTATGGAATCAGAAATAAACCCCCTCCCCGATCAAGACGCCAGTGCCCCGCCCCCCCCCCTCCCTGATCTACACTTTGTTGGCGGAAAATCGCAACTTTCCCCAGGTGACTTTCCCTACCTTTCATCTTTCTCTTTTTTTTCTCTTTCCCTTTCTCTCCACATTTTTTTGTTTTGCCCCGGAAATTGGAAAAATTACGTCGTCAGATATTTCGTTCAGAGGCTTGGGGGGAAGGAACACTTTTTTTCAACAAATAAAAATCTTTCCCCTTTTTTTCCTTTTTTTTTCTTTTTTCTTTTTTCTTTTTCAATCTTTTTTTCCCCAGGGGGGTGGGGGTGTGCGGGCCCCCCCCCCCCTGGATCCGCCACTGAATATAACACTTCCACATGCAAAATTCAAATTTGAAACTAGAAAATGACTGTGATTTTGCTAGTAATGAATATTTTGACACCATACTTTCAAGAAACCCTTCAATTATGATTTTCTTACAACATTTTAGCCCTTTTTTCCGGGCTTAGGCTAGTAATAACTCCATGGTTTTTTTAAAACAAGTTTAGATATTTTCACCGTGCAAATCGCAGCAACAACGCCCTTTAAAGATACCGTAGCGCTTATAAAACCTTCGTCGTCGCGGTAGATTCCGATTCACAGAATCAGAGGGACCAAACATTGTTTCTAAAATGATCAACACCGGGTAAGTTACGTTTTAATGGGACATTTATGTAAACACATGAATGGAGGCTGTCTTAAATATTTAATGGGATGTATTAGTATATTGCTGACCTGCATTTTACGCATGATATATGATAATCCTGTTAGACGATTTGTACACCTATGTACGTGCAATACAATAGACCCACATGTGTACGGGCACGATCCAGGGCAGCGCCAGCGGGTCAGGCACACGTTCACCGAAGGTGTGCCAAGACGTGGTCGGACGTTGGGCCTGTCATGTCTTTCTGTCTGTCTGGGAGCGCGCTCGGGAGCAGAATTTTGCGGTTCACTGTCTAGCATTTTCTGCGCAAGGCAATTAAAATAATGCCAAAATGCAGGAAGGGCTTGTAAGACTAAGAATACAATAACTTTGTCAAATTGCAAAGGGAACCGAGTGTGAATGAATTTTAGGCATGCATGGAAACTTCGCTGGGAAAATTGACTGGTTCGATGATGTCTGCAAATCTACGCCACGCCCACACATTCATACTCGTAGAAGTTAGTGGCATTACCATGATTTGTGTTAAGAAAAAAAAAGGGACACCCTGTCTTGATTGATAATCATATATCTCAAACACCACTGTACAAAACTTATTCTCTCAAAATCAACACTTTCATGACAATTGATGACACCTGAATAGCAGGAAAATACAATCGATTCAACTCATCGATGTTGGAAAAAATACTTTGAAAATTTAATTCAGAAACCTATTCAATGTCAATCCTGGCGAAGAGTTGCTCTTGATTCTTGCGCTCTTAATTGGTGTAGTAGTTCAAGGGATGGTTATGCCTGGTTTCAATGGAGATGACTTAGATCTAGTTATATTTGATTAATTTAATTAGTGAGCCTGACAAGAGTACAGTGTCTTTGGAGGATATCCCATTTACGATAGAAGAGCATATCGATAACACTGTTAGTCTGCAGAATGATCAGGTATCCTGAAAATTTTGACAACACCAATAACATATATTTAGCCTTATAGGGCAAAATACTGTGGCCTTGTCCAGTATTTATGTAGACTTTATACTAAAGTGTAATCCTACACAAGTTTAAATCCATATAACTGTGGAATGTTTAAATAAAAAATGAATTTTATAGATCCTTCGCATAATTTTTTCAATGAATAATAATAACGCTAATACAAAAATAAAAAACAACTATGCAACAAAACAGTGAAAGACAATAACTAAGAAGGTATCAAATGTTCACTTACAGTTATTTTTAAAAAGGAAAGAGAAAACATTAAAGGTACTATGTCCCATTTGCAGGCCCAAAAAATGAAAAGGTAAAATTCCAACAGCATTTGAAAGATAATACTAATTTAGAACTTCCCTAAAAAAGGTGGGGCTTGAAAATGTCTTCAAGTGGGAAAATAACGACTATTAGTTGTCAAATCGACTTAGGAGCTATAGAGCCAATTAGTAATAGTCTTGATTTTCAGACCATTGTACGGAATGGTCGTACGTTTTATGCTGCGCGAAGATTCAATCACTTTAATTTTGGCCATCACACGAAGTCGGTTATTGATGTAGACAAATGCTCATGTACCCTTTACAGCTCATTTTATGTATGTTATTACAAAAGAAGAAAAAAAGCCAGTCAGTCACTCAATAGTGTCTGACAGTGAAGTCTAGCAAGTAAACGGGTTTCCTTGCATAATTTGAATATTAGGACACTGCTAACGTTTAAATTTCACAGATAGGACATACATGACATATGCATAATTCCTGCAAAGTTCTACAGAATTTGAGGTTGGCTGCAAAAGGGACATAGTACCTTAAGTATTTATATAATAATATTTGAATGTTCCAAGAAAACTTAGGCAAAACTGAGCAGAATACACATCTAAAATTGGGGCAGAAGATCTAGAGGAAACTCTGATATGTAGTTCTGATTGACGGATTTGTCAACACATTGGATTTGATATGGGGAGGGGTGAGTCTGCAAACACAGGCTCTAATTTACACTTTAACAGCCTACCGTAGTCTCATATTGCAGACACTGTTACGCAAAACACCGGATAAGGGCCTGAAAGCTAGGGAGAGGGGTGGGTAACTTATGGTTTCCTCTTTATTGACTCATAGTCTGATAGTCATACTGTGTAATGGTCATGACTGTACATGAATTGCATACTTAACTTAAGAATAAATGACGTGCCTGCAACCTTTATATTGTTGGTACCAGTAAATGTTAAAGTCTAAGACTAATCCCATTTACCATCTGTAGTTATACTCTTTTCACACTTGTTTTGCTTAACCCCGTACTTTGCTTAGCCCCGTACTATCCTTAACCCCGGACTAACTTTTTTGGCTTTACACACACGCTTTTTTAGTCCTGTACTAAGCGCCTACCCCGGAATAAGAAAATTAATGCTGTTCTCACTGCAAATCGTTAGCCCCGTACTACCTGTATAGCTTGAACATTCATTAATTTCACTCCCTTGCGTAGTACCAGACAAAGCAGTTTTGGTTTCTGTTCTCATTCATTTGCTTGGCACCGCAATTGCGGGGTTAGCCCTGCTCTTTTGCAGGGCCAGCTAACCCAGTACTATAGGTAGGGCTAGCCCACTTTTGTAAATATGTGTGTGAACAGAAAGTGGAATAAGCTGAACCCCGGACTAGAGGTGGAGCTAAGACCCCCCCCCCCCCCCCCTTTAACCCCACCTATAGTCAGGGGTTAAGCAAATTTGTGCTAGTGTGAAACCAGTACTAGTGGACTGAATGCTTAAAATAGATGCATTTATGGATTAAATGCTTGCATAAATGTATGTGTAGTCACTCCATCATTTTGTAGAGTCTCTGTCTATCTGGCGAGAAAAGGCAAGATAAGATTTGAAGTGGTAGAAGAATGTGAATTTAATGTGATTACCGGTAGGCCAAATTATAAAAAAAAATGTGTTTAGTGTCCTGCCTTTTTGAAAAATAGGAAGGAGGCCCTTTAAAAAAAACAAAAAAAACATGTATGCTAAAAAAAAATTAAACTTCAGGAAAATGTCATTTTAGCAGTATGTTTTTCATGTTTTATCATCATTTTTTTTTATTTTTTAAAGAGCAGACGCCCCCCCCCCAAAAAAAAAAAAAAAAACGAAGCAGGCAAGGACGCTTAACATGATTTTTTTTTTAAATGGCCTTAATTCTGTCATCTCCCTGCATGTACCAAATATTGTGCTTAGGCTATGGTATGTGTACAGTACTTCCTGTCAGCGACGGTTTGAGGCAGTCTAACGGCTTTGTAATCAGTAGCTGAAAATGACCTTCAGGATTTATTTGCATTCAAACTGATATGCTCACTGATGTTGGTACACTTAAGATAAACCAAAGAACTCCATATCTATTCATGATAGTGTGCTGAACTTGAACTTGAACTAGTGGACAAAAATATATATTGCAACGAAGATTCTATTCTCTATAACCAAACTTTGATACCATGCATTTAGCCTACGGTATTCACATGTTCATTGTAAGGACCCACTCTCCCAGGCCCAGTACATGTGCATTGTTATACATTGTATTTTATGAAACTAATAACACTCAATGGGCATTTTAAAATTTAAACCATATTGAATACATGAATTATGTTTCTAATATATTGGTTTCCCTACAGGTGTATATGATTTTGTGAGTACCTTGTTAACTACTGTAAGATTGCTAAAACAACTATGAAAACTTGTTTATTTGGGGTGGGGGGCTTGCCAGTCATAGCATCAACTAATGCATCCATAGGGAATTTACCCATTGGCGTACTGATATTCTGGGGGAAGGGAATCCTACATATAAAGTAATCTGGTCTATTTTAATGTTTTATAAATACCGGTATTGATGAATATGAAAGATACTTTCTTTAAAGTTAAGATATTTTAAAAGTAGATTTCAAATCATGAATGCAATGTTGCCATGGTAGACATGACATGGTAGGAATCATTAGCACCTAGTTATTTCCTGTTTCTACGAGTTCACATGTTCCATGAGTGATAAACTTGAAAGTAGGAAAAATTCCTTTCTGGTACAGGGCTGTTGATTAAAGAGAAAAAATAGTTTACTAGTATTTGATGTATACATGTATACATGAATTTATTTATTTATTTGAACATATTTCATCAGGATAACAAGATCAGAGAGGACTGGTTTACATCCTGGTCCTGAATATTAAAAGCTTACACTAAAACATCAAGATAAATTACCGGTAATCATACAATATAGTCAGAATTCTTAAAATACTCATGAAGTCATGATAAAAATATTTAGCGACCACAATCTTGAGTTGAAATTGAGTAGAAATTACATGATATTTACTTAAATATATAAAAACACAATAATGGAATCAAATAATCAATTAATCTATTTAGAATCAAATTCTGTCACACTACAAAAAAACCTTGTATCATGAAGTACCAAACTAAACTTAAAGCAGAAAGAGCATTAACAACGATGGTAAAATAATAATATTCATAACTAACAGAATTAGGTTTTAATATACATGTTTTTAAAACAGTCCGTGTAATGTGCATTATGTAGATTAAAGGGTACTAAGTTATTCCATACTTTGCCGCCGGACTATTCTTGAAAATTTCAATATTAGACTTGGAAAGGACAACACTCATTGAGCTAGCCAATCTCGTATTCATTGGATGCCGATCAAATACCAAGTCAATGGCATTGCACAAACGTGATGGAGCATAGCCATGGATACAATTATACAACATACAAGCAAGAAAATAGTTCTGTCTTTCTTCTAAAAACCTGCTATTTCAATCTTTTAATAATATCAAGACCACTTTCATTGAAAACAAAGTTCCTTTCAACTATTCTTGCTACTTTTTTTTGTAATCTAAGGATAATGTTCTTGTTATTTACAGGACAACTCCCCCATACCGAACATGCGTAATCTAATATACATGTAGGTTGGATTGTACATGTATACAATTTATTCAAGTTATTCAACACATTTGTATGGGTGAAATTACTGACCTTTTTTGGAGAAAATATTTCATATGCTAACAATTTACTGAGCTTCTTCACCTGCATGTTTCATCAATTTCAATTCCTGAATACCAAATAAAGAAATACTTTGTTCTTGTTTGATTTTATTGCCATCCAAAGAAATGTTTAAATCCTGAATAGTTTGTGAGTTGCATTTCAATAACATTTACCGTAAGTTTTTTCAGTATTAACTTAGACAGACTCTTAAATTTAGACAATTTCTCATGACAAATAAACAATTTGTTTTCTGCCAGACAAGTAGTTAGTAAACCATATCAACTCATTATTCTGAACACCATATCTTTCCAATTTGTGCAGTAATACTTTTTTATCAATACAGTCAAAACATTTCTATATATCGAGGAAACAAGTACCGACCATTTCGTGTTCATTAAAAGAATCATACCAATCATCTAATATCTTATGTAAACTCGTAGTTGTTGAGTTGTTCAGTAAGAAAGCATATTGATCAATATTTATAAAGTTGTGTTTTTGAAGTTATCAAAGGAATTGACTCTGGACTTCTTTCTCCAGTAATTTTGCTAAACGACATACACTGTACCACAGAGATGGCCCTAAAGTTAATCATATCACCCTGTGTGTGTGTGTGTATTGGGTTTTTACAGATGTTTACAATCAGATATGATTATTTACGTCTGTGGACCAACCTTTTAACGTCACCATCCGAGGACGTGATTCTGTTTCGAACTTGTATCCTCGGCTGAATCAGTTTGTAACTTCCATTGTTAGCTGGATTACAGACGCACCCAAATCCCCTTTACCCTTATAAATGGGAGCAGTTCGAGCAATCTTCCAGTCTTCCGATATATATCCGCTTGACAGACTTTCATTAAAATAATACACTCAAAGAAGTCCTAATATAAGGCGATGCTATTCTTAGTACTATGGTATCAACATTTATTCATCCGTAGTGAATGCATCTACCTTTACTGTCAGATAAAATGTTCACTTTTTACAGTACAGTCAAAGCTGTCTTTAAAGTCCACCCAAGGGAAACAGGAAAACTACCCACTGTAGCTAGACAACATACATGATAACATGAGAAAATAACATTGGATGGATTGCCCTGCTCAGCTGTGCCAGTGCAGCACAGCTGTTCTACCGAGGGGTCCAGTTTAAATGGAAAAACAAACAAGAGAAAATGATGTATAACAAATTTATATTCTTAACATATTGGTATAATATTAAAAAACAGAGCAAAACCCAGGACCCCACCCACTTGTTGTTTGCTTCCACTCGTTGCGAAGAGGCCAAGTATTCTGCCATCGGAAGACCATATGTGGCAAGTGTCTTTTCACATTTTTTCGCTTATGATAGTAAGTTAGCGTTTGACTCAGAAAGGTCCTCGTCGATCCCTTTTCTTGTGCCTTTCAATTCGTGCGCTTTGACAAGATAAGTCTCTGCATACGGTACGACACAAATGTAGCGATGATGACGTCAGGTGTTGTTTTGTCATTTTGTTTGGGAACATTGCGTTTGTTGCTTCTTGTTGAACAGGCAGGGGGTTCACAGATTCCATAGTCTTTGTAGGCAGGCGCTGAGAGCGTTCAATGTCCTCTTTCTTCAAGGTCACTTTGAGCCTTTCTCAAGCAAGCTCACAAATGAGGTCATTGGTGTCCTTTCCCTCTTTGTCTGCGACACCGTAAAAACGCAAACAATTGCGTCGCGAGTACCGGTATTGTTCTTGGTTGTTGGCTGTTTGCTGGGTCGTGTAAGCTTCAGGATATTAGTGTAGTCCCACGCATTCACATTTCAGTTTGCTTTCTTTCCACCACATGCAGGAAACTAGCCGGGCGGACGCTGTTCATAACAGGAGCTAGCAGAGGCATTGGGAAGGCCATAGCGCTGAAGGCTGCCAGAGATGGAGCCAACGTCGTTATCGCTGCCAAGACAGCAGAAGCTCATCCAAAACTCCCAGGCACCATCTACACAGCGGCAGAAGAGGGTAGGTAAGGCGTAAGAACCTGTGGAGATATGGCACTTTGTGTAGTGTGGTTATTTTACCTGACTGCTAAGAAAGCATAAATGTTTTTAGTAAGCAACCAGACCGCCGACGGCTTGAGGTCCTCTCCGAGGGACCTGGTAATGAGAATTAATGCCTTACCAAAGGCGCTAGTGCATCGCCTTGGTTTCGAACCCGGGTCCCCGGATTACGAGACCACTGCTCTACCGACTGAGCTATCGCGCCTGCTCTTGTCGTGCCAGTGAAGCATTGAAAGTTGGTCATGCATCTCAAACAGTAAATTTTAACAAGATATTGCAAACAAAATGCAAATCGAGGGTTCAAACCAGTACTTAACATACTTCATGCCCTGCACTTTGTACTAAAAAAATGTAAAGCTTTGATCTAATAATGTATTTATACAGTATGGATAATTGAAATATTTTTTTGGAGAAACATAAAAATTAATTAACTTTCTCATATGAAATAAATAAAGATCTGCTTGCATGGATAATCATAGGGTTGAGAATTGTGTTGAATAGATCAGAACTACATTAATTAGTCCAAGTCCTTTATCAGATTATCCTTAAACTTTTAATGATTTTATCCCCCCTTGGAAAAGAGTAAAGAGCAAGACATGTCATGCTTACTGGATATCAAAGAAGAATTCAAAGTGGTTTTCTAAAAAAAAAAAAAAATTGACATATTTGCATACCGGTACACACAAACTCAAGTTCAATTTTTTGTTTCTTTTTCTTTTTTTTCTTCCTATCTGTGTATGGTGTCTGTAGTGGAAAAACTTGGAGGGAAATGTCTGCCATGCATTGTGGATATCAGAGATGAGTCCCAGGTAATTTCAGCCGTCGAGGAAGCAGTCAAGAAGTTTGGAGGCATCGATATTCTAGTCAACAACGCTAGTGCCATCAGTCTTACAGGTTAGTATCACTATGAACATGATGGACAAAGAAAGCGGACAAAATATACAGTTCCTCATTCTACCCTCAACAATTGCTTTGGTAGACAAAGGAACATCCCTTCACTGCTATTACATGTAGGTATGTAAAAATGTGTAGAACAGGTGAATATGCATGTGACACCTGTTCTACACATTTTTACATAATAGCAGTGAAGGGATGTTTCTTTGTCTACCATAGCAATTGTTAAGGGTAGAATGAGGAACTGTATATTTTGTCCGCTTTCTTTGTCCGTCATATTCATAGTGTATTCACATGGCAGATAAATATATATAAGGGATCATTTAATTTAATGATAATAATATTCCGCTTTTGTATAGCGCCCAATACATCGTTGTATCGCTATACAGGTATATTATTACCCCAGTCATCGGATTCAGGCTTACCCGCACACAATGTATGCACATTCTCCACTCCCTGGGGTGTTGATTTTCAGGCTATTCCCTGATTTGAGGCCATGACACCACTCCATTTTAAGCTCTTTTTGGCCTGTTCAGATTGGAAATTATACAATATTTATAGTACTCCAATATATGTAAATCCACTCTTAATACACTGAATGATAACCAATTTCTTTGATTCAGTAAGTTAAAGTTCTAATTTACCACATCCATAGAATGTCTTTCTTTTTTGGGTGGTGAAATTCAGCATAAATCTATTTTTATACATGGTTCACTACAAGTAGGATTTTTTTTTTTATTTTTCTTAAATTCCTAGATCTCTGTATGAGAATATGTACTGGTAGTTATTATTATTACACCTTGCACTTGATCGAATAGGAATCAACTGTTTTCATATGAGAGGTGTTGTGGTCTAGTGGATCACATGGTTCGCGTTTCGAGTCCTGCTGCAGGACTGATATCCTTTGGCAAGACATTTATCCACGTTTGCCACACTCGACCCAGGTGATGTAAATGGGTACCTGGCAGGAATTAATTCATTAAATTGCTAGAGCGCCATAATGGCAGCCGTTCTAAAGCCGGAGTAGTAATTGTGGAGCGCTAGGAGTGTCAAGTCTGACGGATATGAGCGCTATACAAGATTTCACTATTATTGTTATTATTATTGTTTTTTACCTAGATACTGACCACACACCAATGAAGAAGTATGATCTCATGAATTCCGTCAATGCAAGAGGAACATACCTGTGGTAAGATATTAAACTAACTGTCAAAAATTTCACTGAAAGCTAGCATGGAAAAACCTGTCGGTCGCTCAGCTTGAAATGTCCCTAGAGTGAGGGCACTATAATGCTTGTAGTTTTATTGTTTCAGCCTATCAAAAGATCATTAGAGACTTCGGTGGAAAGCGCTTTAATTTTTGTTACTGATGTAAAGTCTACATTAATGTGCAATGAAATGGAGAATGATACTGTGTATTTAGTTTTCAGTCAATGAATTTACTTCAGTCAACTTCTCGGCATGAGGTTGATCTTTTAAATCCCAGCCATTTTTATCTCCCTACGATCTTTTATTCCATGATATGCTATGTGGGGAGATACAATCTAAACTCTCTCTACCCAAAGTTACGTGATTCAAATCTTCTGATTACAGTGAGGACCAGTCATACAATTCTCGCTACCCTAAATAGGTACGAAAATCTCGAAATTCGCGAGACGAGGTAATTTTCACTCTCTCGGGTCGTCACTACAACTTCCGGTATAGAGTCCCATCCCGCTGGCGCTAGCGCCTGTGTTCGCTGTGCAGAGTTTTCACGCACGCTAAAATCGATGCCAATCAGTGTAATTGGTACAGATTATAATATGCAATGGAAAGCTTCGGGCAGAATTAGTGACTTTAGCACAAAAGGCCGTTAAACTCTACCGTGAAAGAGAGGGTTGTGATCACGAACGCCTGCACAGGAAGCTGTAATGTCGAAAAGCTATCCCATAATGCAATGCGGATTTCAGGATTTTCCCCGGATCTCGGCAGAATCGCTATTTGGGGTAGCGAGAATTGGCTAGGTATTAAAAAAACTAGGTTCACAATTTCAAAGTACACTTTCTAAATACATAGAACATTATGCAAATATTGATAAACAATTGATATCATTATCACTAATCTTTATCACTGATTACTTTAACATTGTGTGTTGTCTTGTTTCATTTTTTCAATACAGATCGATCAATCGATCTTATTTACCGGGTATAAGCCACAAATATGTTTAAATAATTGAAATTTCTCCCAGGAAGCATTACATTTATAAAGTTTCTAATTTTAATTTCAGCTCCAGAGTTTGCCTTCCATATCTCAGGAAAGGAACAAATCCACACATCTTAAATCTTAGTCCACCTTTGAACTTTGAACCTAAATGGTTTAGAGGTCACGTAGGTAAGTGATATATTAAAGCATATTTCCAGTTCTGTGCTCATTTAAAGATGAAGTTGAGTTCTGGCCATGCGATTGCATTGTGAAAGAAATGGTGTGGAATCCACCAGAAAAGGTTGATCATCTAGCATATAAGAATTTGTGTGTATTGCAAGGTTCTGGAATCATCAAAGTGATAAGAAATTTGGCCAAGTCTTGGTAAAGTTACAAACACTGTACACAGAAAGATATATATAGGACTACACGAACACGTGGCGTAAAAATCCTACCCCCCCCCCCCCCCCCGAGTTTTACGATGTTACATGACATATTTAGTATATGAAGGCATTTGAAGAGCCATGCATCTCTGGGAACATGTCTTATCTGATGTTCTTCCACACTTGCATAATAAGAATGATAACGCTCACAAATTATTTTTCACCTCTTCCCAGAACTCAACCTTCTCTTTAAAATACCAGGACCTTGAAGTAAAAGAATAATATTTCCAGTGCTGTGCTCATTTAAAATACCAGGACCTTGAAGTAAAAGAATAATATTTCCAGTGCTGTGCTCATTTAAAATACCAGGACCTTGAAGTAAAAGAATAATATTTCCAGTGCTGTGCTCATTTAAAATGCCAGGACCTTGCAGTAAAAGAATAATATTTCCAGTGCTGTGCTCATTTAAAATGCCAGGACCTTGAAGTAAAAGAATAATATTTCCAGTGCTGTGTGCTCATTTAAAATGCCAGGACCTTGATGTAAAAGAATAATATTTCCAGTGCTGTGCTCATTTAAAATACCAGGACCTTGAAGTAAAAGAATAATATTTCCAGTGCTGTGCTCATTTAAAATACCAGGACCTTGAAGTAAAAGAATAATATTTCCAGTGCTGTGCTCATTTAAAATGCCAGGACCTTGAAGTAAAAGAATAATATTTCCAGTGCTGTGCTCATTTAAAATGCCAGGACCTTGAAGTAAAAGAATAATATTTCCAGTGCTGTGCTCATTTAAAATGCCAGGACCTTGATGTAAAAGAATAATATTTCCAGTGCTGTGCTCATTTAAAATGCCAGGACCTTGATGTAAAAGAATAATATTTCCAGTGCTGTGCTCATTTAAAATGCCAGGACCTTGATGTAAAAGAATAATATTTCCAGTGCTGTGCTCATTTAAAATGTCAGGACCTTGATGTAAAAGAATAATATTTCCAGTGCTGTGCTCATTTAAAATGCCAGGACCTTGATGTAAAAGAATAATATTTCCAGTGCTGTGCTCATTTAAAATGCCAGGACCTTGATGTAAAAGAATAATATTTCCAGTGCTGTGCTCATTTAAAATGCCAGGACCTTGATGTAAAAGAATAATATTTCCAGTGCTGTGCTCATTTAAAATGTCAGGACCTTGATGTAAAAGAATAATATTTCCAGTGCTGTGCTCATTTAAAATGCCAGGACCTTGATGTAAAAGAATAATATTTCCAGTGCTGTGCTCATTTAAAATGTCAGGACCTTGAAGTAAAAGAATAATATATCCCATATGCCATGGTAAACTATCAGAGTAGGGGAGTGTTTCACAAAGACTAAGATCGACTTCATGTTAGACTTAACTATGGCAGCCACTGGTTGCTCTCATCATTATGATCTTCATATAATACTTTTCCCTTCAATAATGAACTATCAACAAAAATGTAAATTTGTGACTATGATTTGTACCTCCCTTGAGAGACCAATGACTGTAAATGGTGAGAGAAAACAGTCCCCTGTTTTATCAAGTCTTTATTGTAAAAAGAACTTGTAGTACAAAGAGTCAAACCTGCTTTTAGTGACCACCTGACTATAAAGACTTCCTAACTAGAAAGACTACATTTCTGTTTTGCCCTAAATAGTGTTTTTCACTGAAATGTGTACTAGAGTGACCCTACACCACCTGCCTATCAAGACCACTTTAAAACAAAAATCTCTGTTGAGCGGTCTTTATATACAGGTTTCACTGTAGTTATCAGGACTATGGTCCAATTCTGGACTCATGGCAGGTCGTACCAAAAAGGTTTTATTGCAGTAATGTTTTAAGATTGTATTTTTACTTTAGTATAGCGACAAAGAACTAATATCTTACAAAACAAAATATTATTTGATGCTGCTTATAAGTATTTGCTTGCATGGTGATGTAGATATACAGTAGGCTTGCGGTTGCACCATGTGAGAGAGAGAGGGAAAGATTATCGAGTCCTTTTCAGGACTCCCCAATCCTCCCTCTCTCTCACATACAAGATACAAGATATTTGAAATGGTCTTTGCAAACAAGTTACATAGAAATTTGGTTTCCATTGGCGTTATAGTAATATTCAAGAAAATACATAATTACAAGAAATAAGTACATCACGTTTATAGAAATACATGTAGATGAAATAAGGAACAAATACATGCAAAAGGTAATGAAGCGACAAAAATGGTCATTGGTACTTCAAATCATGAGTTTCAAAATTAAGTCTCAGTCATTGGTATTTCAAATCATAATAGTTTCAGTATGGTGCAACCGCAAGCCTACTATATAAAAATATTATTTGTTGACACTTTAAGTTATTCCTTATAAAACCATGGAACTTTAGACTGATCTTTTGAGTTAGTTCCTCATGTTCTCAATATCTTGTTTGTTTGATTTCAGCCTATTCGATTGCCAAATATGGAATGTCTTTATGTGTACTGGGAATGGCAGAGGAATTCAAAGCAGATGGGATAGCCGTCAATGCACTGTGGCCCAGAACAGGTAAGAGATTCAGTCACCTTCTTAAAGAGTGGTGAAGTGTGACGTCATCAAAAATCTATTTATGGAATTTCTCAATTTTTTCTTCATTTTCCAAAAGAGTATAAAAAATGATGTCCAAATATCGAAAACCAATTGACTATGTTACATATTGGCTGAGATATGACCATCAGAATAAATAGATTTCCTATAGGAACTCAGTGTTATATTGCTCTGATTCATAACATTAGGAGCCAGGGAAATTTCAAAAATAGATTTTGATGATGTCTCAGCTTCAGTACTCTATTGCTACAGCAGGGTTGACAAGTAGTCCCATAGTCGAAATAGAAAACTAACTAATTTATTTTTCGGGTAAGGAAATCTTTGAAAAGAATGCTGACAAATATGGAACTACCGTTACCGGTTAAAATTACTCCATGATCAATTTTCTACTTTAACCAAATTCCTAACCTCAACCTTGTACCTAAGCCAGAGCTGCCAACCATTACGATTTTTTCAGAATTATTCTGTTTTTTCTCAAAATTACGGTAGTACGTTTTTTCTTTATCAGTTTCCTTTTTTAATTATTGTTATTATTTGGTTTTTTTTGTTGTTGCACATACGGCACGTCAACCCAATGCCCTAAAACGTTGACCATTACTTCAATAGAAAACTTCAATAGAGATGTATGAAGATAAATAGTAAACAAAAAAGAAAGAAGAAAAAAGCGAAAGGCGTATATATTCTCAAAAAGAATTAAACGCTGATAATACCAAATGATATCAAGTTGAATTTAATAGCATTTGTTATAACAGTGTTCATTATAATGAGGTTCCACCGTAATGTCTTCCCTTCACTCTGTCTGTAGCCATCTGGACAGCAGCCATGCAGATGATCGGAGGGGAGTCTGACTCTACAATGAAGAGTTGCAGATCAGTGGATATTATCACAGATGCTGCCTACGCCATATTCAGCAAAGACAGTACAACCTTCACAGGGAACTACTGTATCGATGATGAGATCGTCAGGGCAGAAGGCATCACTGACCTGGGACGGTACTCCTGCGTCAAGGGTACGTCAAGTAGACTTATTTCAAATTCAAATTCAAAGTTTATTCAACACTCTTCATGAAAACATTTAAACATACTATACAGAAATGAGTTATAAAAAAAACAAGAAAGTGATAACAAATACAATGGCAATTTATAAGAGCATTTGGGATAGGCAGAAAGGAGGGATTCCTGATATAAAAGCCTACCCCTAAAAACACACATACAGGAAAACGAGAACAAAAGAACAGAACAAAAAACAAAGAACATACTAAAACTTACTATCATGCACGATCAGAGTAAAAAAAGTGTCAAAATTTGCCCATGCTATTAATACTGATTATTATACTTATTTAACAGAAATGTTGTTGTAAAGCCAATTAAGTTCTGGTCATGGCTTTGAATCTTATAAGAGAAACTGGCCGAGAAGTAGTTCTATATACTGTATAAGCTGATACTTTCGCATACAGATATTTTCTTTTTTTTAGTGCAGTGTTTATCCCTATTACAATTAGGCCTATACAGAGAGTCCCTGAAACAAGAAAGCCCAGATTTATTGATAAATTAATCAATAATCCTAATTTACTTATTGGTTATTAGTGTACCTATTATTGAAAAGCTTTTGTCCTCTTCTTTCATATGACTCCTAAAACATGATCACTATCTCACGAATGACTGATTTCAGACGGCCTGATGAGATCTAGAGAGAGAGAACCTTGATTGTCTGAAATAAGTGGATGGCCGCAATGTTTGATCATTATGGTTTTGAAAAGATAATAAGTTTTTTGGAATGATTAATTATTGAAAATACACATCCCTTAAAAGCTCATATTCTCTTCTTTCAAGTGAGGCCATAATCTTGATGGAAGGATAACGCCTGACCGAGCAGGCAGCACACTTTGCAATCAGTCAGGCACATTCACATTGTGGTTGAGGAAATTAAAGGATGCATCTGAGCAATTTCAATATTCCTTTTATACCAATGATATGTTGTGCACTCAGTCATATGTGATCCTTCCATTATAATTATGGCATCAAATATAAGGTAAGATGAAAATGCAAACTTGTAGATCATGTGTATTTTCATTAATCAACAAATAATTGTTGTAATTCTATTATTGCAAAATTATGTCCTGAAGTATGTTCAACTTTAAATTATATGTATTTTACTTTCTTAATTGAATCACTTGATGGTCGTATGCCCACAGTTATACAATATTCACACAACTGCGCAAGGAGTGTCATTTTTGACAGACATGGCGCATTATAAATGTCCACTATTATTATTATTGATAATCCAAAATCATTTTTTTTGTTGGTTTGCGCAGGGGAACCTCTCCTCCTTGATTTCTTTGTGGACCCCGACCCAAAAGCCAAACCAGGAGAATTTATGGATGCCATGGGGGCCGAGGAGACGTTAGGAGAAGTCGGAGCGAAAGCAGGAGCCGGAGGTGCAGGAGGAGCCGTGCCAGCCATGTTTGATAAGATGGGAGGCATGTTGAGCGAGAGTCATGTCCAGAAGATTGGCGCTATCTTCCAGTTTGAGCTCTCAGGTATGTTGAGGAGGGTAATAGATCTCTCATCCTTATTTAAAGAGAAGGTTGAGTTCTGGGAAGAGGTGAAAATAATTTGTGAGCGTTATCATTGTACTATGCAGGAGTGGAAGAACATCAGATAAAAGTGTTCCCTGAAAAGCATGGCTCTATAAATGCCTTAATATTCTTAATATGGCATGTAACAGCATAAAATTCGGGACAGATTTTTGTGCCACATGTTTGTGTAGTCCCATATACATATTTCTGTGTACAGTGCTTGTAACTTTACCAAGACTGGGCCAAATTTCTTATCATTTTGATGATTCCAGAACCTTGCAGTACACACCAATGCTTTATATGCTACATGTACATGATCAACCTTTTCTGATCGATTCCACACTGTTTCTTTCACAATGCAATCGCACTACCAGAACTCAACTTTATCTTTATTAGGTACTGATCATTCAAACTTTGGGGAGGGGGAGAAGGGGTTCATTAAATGTCTCCACTCTTGATTCCACATTGAATTCACTGGTTACTGTGGAAGATTTTAGTATCCAATTGAAATGGTTCAAAATGTGTTTAATCATATCTTATCCTTAGAACAGTTAAGGACCCCCCCCCCCCCATGTCTGGAATTATCATTTGCTGTGAAGAGGTTATGTAATTTTACAAGTTGGGTAGGCATTGTATAAATCATTACATAACATTTGGATGATCCTTTTACTTTGCCATGTAAGAGATACATTATTAATTTTTGACATGAATCAGGAAAAAGGGTAACCCATGAGTCATCTCGTGTGAACTGGTTGACCCTAATAAAAAGTGGACAGATGCTGTAACTGAGATGGAAGGAAAAATTATCTCTTAGCTCAGGAAACAATTGAAGAAAGAAAAAATCCACTGTTAGTGGTTTAGAGGATCACCAGCAATCTCATAGCCTGCCATGAGGCTGCATGCACGCTATTATTATAGTGCTTTGTGCACGCGAGCAAGCTACTGTTCCTCTGTTTCTTGCATGTTTGCACGCATTCATAATAGCAGTTATTGTTCATGCCCATTGGACTGTGCCTAGTGTTTTGCACGCGCTATTGACAGTACCATCGCGTTAGTTCGATTATCTTGTTATAAATTTGGCACTGGGGGGATTTATAGCTTGGCACAATGGGGATTGGCCTTGTGGCAGGATAAGAGTTAATATATTCATAGTCCTAATTATGTTCACGAGGGCAGAAGTCCCCTATACAGTCATAGCTATAATTAAACAGCCTCTAAATTTTTTTTTTTACGCTCATTTTATTATCTCTCTTTCCTTTCTGCCTACAGGCAACGAACCTGGAACATGGCACCTCGATCTGAAGAATGGCTCTGGATCAGCTGGCTCCGGACCTCCGTCCAACACTTCTGACGCGACCATGTCCATGGACAGCGCTGACTTCATCAAGATGTTTGAAGGGAAAATCAAAGCTACCGTTGCCTTCATGGGTGGCAAGCTGAAGATCAAGGGAGACATGATGAAAGCCATGAAGCTGGAGAAACTCATGGATGAATTCAATAAGCTTCCAGCAGCAGCGGCAGCGCCCAAGGCAGAGCCCGTAGCAGCAGCAGCAGCGTCTGGAAGCAGCGGGGGTCAGGTAGATGTGATGTTCACAAGGATACGAGAGCTTCTGAGCGAAGAGATGGTCAGCAAGATTGGAGCCGTCTACCAGTTTGACGTCTCAGGTAAGGGCACTCACAGTATTAAACCTAGATAAGACCACTTTGTACATATTGAAATCTTTTATATCAGGATTTAAGAAAAACAACACAATAGAAAATAAAGAGCTGCCAAATTCACATTGTTATAATAGGTTTCACATAACAGTTTTATTCATCATAGGGTTCCACTCGCCCTTTTTTGTTCAACTTGAAAAGTGGCAAAAAATGTATTTAACATTCATTAGTTTAGAGGTATACTGGAGATGGACACACAGTTACTTTCCAGTCTGTATTCAATTTGATAACAAATCAACTTTCAGGAGGACTCTTATAATAAGGAACACAATATTGTTGTTCTGATGTACATGTACATGGTTTTTGGCAACAAATAGTAATGCAATCTTAAATATGCATAATGGAAGAATCACTGTGAAATCTTTTCTGAAACCAGCTTCCATAGGCACTTCTGTTACTGTTGAAATTTTGCACAATTTATTGGTGAATTTTTTTCTGACCTCAAATTTTTTAAATTGTATATAGAAGTACTGGGGGGGTGTTGCCAATCAACGATACCTCATACAATGTATGCACATGACCTTCATATACCAGGGAAGTGTTTCACAACGACTTAGATTGACTTTAAGTTGGACTTAACTATGGCAGGCTGTTCATGCCACTGTTTGCACTCACCATTTACTGGCATTGGTCTCTCAAGGGACGTACAAAGCTACAGAACTTACATACATGTTTATAATATATTATTGAAGGACAAAATACTATCTAAAGATCCTAATGGTGAGAGCAAACAGTGGCATTAACGGCCTTGCCATAGTTAATTCCAACTTAAAGTCGATCTTTGTCTTTGTGAAACACTCCCTGGTATATGTAGGTCTTGTTCATACATTGTATGAGGTATCTTTGATTGGCAGGTTGTTTATTACACAGGAAATACTTTGAGTGAAATCTACACAAACAGGTGTGCAACAATGGCAGGCATGGTAGCTTGTAGATTACAGGAGGAAAATTACAAGAAATCAACATCTAATGAATTTCTTAGTCAGAATTTGTAAACAAGGAGGAATGTGTAATTGACTAAAGGTGCTAAAGGTCACCAGGAGGGCATTTGGAATATGAATGAAGGTCATGTTTTATAAAGAACTTTGCACTGACCATGGTCCTAGATATATGGCAGATGTAAGTGAAAATCCAACAGAATTTGTTTTCCCCCCTATTTTGTCATTCCTTTTGTAGTTGAGAAATTGTAATTGAACTACTCATTATTTCTAAGTATCATTTGAGGGGTCCACACTTGTGGATGGCTTTTTAGTGGATCCCTCTGTTTCCAATATATATTGTAAATGTAAATGTAATTTTTTTGTAAATGTTTATAATTGATTTGTAATGTTTTGTTGAAAACATGAATAAATTTAATTTAATTTAATTGAACTTAACCTTATACAGTCAAACCTGTTTATTGAGGCCACCAAAGAAACAGAGAAAGTGACCACTGTAGACAGGTTCTACAACACACTTGTTTTTCTTGAGGGAGACAAAATACATGGCCACTATAGACAGGTCACCTTTGTATAAAAGTGGCCACTAGTAAGACCGGGGGGTGTTTCATAAAGCGGTTCGTAAAGTTACGAATGACTTTACAAATGACTTAAATATGAAGTGCCAGATGGGATGCTGAATCCTTTTTAACTGCATCAACTAAAGTTGGACTGTGCAGATGTAGATTAACATTCTTATTATAACAAACATTTGTAATGCAAAGTATATTTTTTGCCATAATTTAATTAAAGTTATTGTAAATATAGTCACACTATATTAAAACATCAATACAAACTTTGGGCATCCTATCTGGCAGTTCATATTCAAGTCGTTCGTAAAGTCATGTGTAACTTTACGAACAGCTTTATGAAACACCCACCAGGTTTGACTGTATTTGACAAGTTTTCCGTTTTTCTTTGACCAGGTGAAGAAGCTGGAAGCTGGACCCTGGATCTCAAGAACGGTTCCGGATCCGCCAACGCAGGCGCTGCCGAGAACCCTGACGTAACCATGATCCTAGACACGGCTAACTTCATCAAGATGTTCCAAGGCAAGATGAACCCAACCATGGCCTTCATGGGCGGCAAGCTCAAGATCAAGGGAGACCTCGGGAAAGCCATGAAGCTCGAGGGTATCATGAAGAAGATGCAATCAAAGCTGTAGAATTTAAAAGCCATTCAAAGTATTCAGGAGGACTTGCATTCACACATGGCTCCACAGTAACTGTTATGCCAAGGGGTCAGACTCTGTACATTAATGATTCATCTAAAGTGTACCAGTCATCTAAAAATATAATTTGTGTACAGTTAGAATATATAAAACACAACCTCAAAATAACATAACCTGGCAGTATATGAGCTAATGGTTAAGAAGTATGTAAAAAGGATGCCATGAAGTGGGACCCAAGTCAGGCTTAGGTTCAGTGTGTGCCATATTCTATGCCAGTGCATTGAGTACACTACTCGCTCTAATGGAAGTGGGCATAAACATGGCTCATAGATTCCCTAGTGAGATTTTTTTTAAATAACTCTCTTTAATACATTCTAGCTGTACACAAATATATTTTTTTAGATGAGTGATACACCTAAAAGAAATTGACAAAAAGAAGGTTCTGCCTATAACTCCTTTAATCTGATAAAATTTCCTTGGTTTTTCCATAAATTGAAGCTATGTTACAGCAACTTGTTATTTCAAAACTAGAATTCAATATCATTTATTCTAGGTACATGTACATCGGTGGCAATACATCTGTAAGCTTCTGATTATCTTGTATATGTAAATAGAAAGATTGTTAATTTGAAGCCATTTGTGTTGTTCACAACCATTGTGATCAAATCGATATAAACACTTGTGAACTAGATGTGACTTCCATCCACATACAGGGTACATTTGGAATAGATAAAATTTAAGGGCATCAATTATCTGTATTCTGTAGTAACAACTGTGATTGAGTTTGGAATAGGTGTACATTCATCATTCTTTGTTTTCACTTAGATATGATATGCACAAATCCTAAATGACATTTCTTAGGAAGTATGTACAGTTGGATTTTACTTAACCTCATTATCATTATGTAATAATAAAAAGTATTTTGTCAAGAATATGAGGCTTGTAAAGTCAAAAATTGTTCTCTTGTAAAATATTCTCTATGCTCTAACATATTCTACCTTTGTTATCCTTTGTAATAATACATGTACTTGTTGATCTATCCTTATGGAGGGTATATTTTTCAATTCATGATTCTGTCACCAAAGAAACAGCCTACTAATGCTTTTAAAGCTGAAATCAAATTGAAAATGGGTTAAATGGCACTTTTGCTGTCCTGTGTAAAAAATTGTTTGTTGCATCATTTTGAAGTGTATATTTTAAAGTGCTTCATGGAGACGCCATATTCCCATTCTTAAATGAAATGCCAACAATATCAATGAACTGATTTGAAAGATTTCTCATAGAAATTTATTGCAAAGCAATTAGTACATATTCATTTGATTAGTTTAGGAAAATGCAGTGCAATCGGTGTATTCCTTATCATTGTGGGCATGAAAAACACTTTGCAACGCGTTGTCGCTCTGCACCGAGAACATCATTTGTAGATTACTTATACACATTCCTACTGAAGTATACAGAGAGAGGAATACCCTGTTACCTCATATAATGCAGGAAACCGCTTCTTAAAACCAATACAGCCAAACAAAAAATGTTTTATTTCTAAATGAATGGCAGTTAGGGATGAATAAAAAGGAGAGCTGTGAGCAATGAAGGCCCTGAAGTGTACTTACTTATCTGTGTTTTGTAAGATACAGAAACATGAAGCAGTAACTTATATATCATTATATATTACAATGTCAAGATTTTGAGGCAGTTGACTCTGTTATGTGTGAACAAGGTCTTAGCTTACAACCTTATCATCATGATCGAGCATGATTGTACAGTAACAATGTTTGAGATCTATTTTCAGAATTCCCTTGTCATTTCTTCGCAATTTGCCCACCCCATTTGCATTTCATTTTGAAAATATTTGTGCAAGGAATTTATAATATGATTGCAAGGAATTACAGCTTTTGTTGAATTAAATTTATTGAAGAAGAATTAAGTAACTTTGTACTCTATTATAATATATATGTTGAAATTTATGAACGAAAGTAGTAAGGTTGAATTATTACTTGTCTTGCACAAATTGTTTTCAATTCTTTTGGTGCAGAATGCAATAAATCGGTTGCAATCAATGATCCAGTATCCCTCTCACCCTTGTTAAGATTAGTTTTGTCCATTAGGAAAAAGCAACAACAAGGGCATTGACATTTGTTTAGCCTGCTATAGAAGTTTTATTTTTGGAGTGATAGAAACCACAGTGTGTCTTGCACATAATGTATATACAGCGGCGGATGACAGATTTTTGAGGGGGGGGGGGGCAACGTTTGCAGGAGGCACACTGAGAGTGTAAACGTGACTCCATCTGGGTGGGGCCCAGGGGCAGAGCCCTCGGACGCTCTCGAGTTTTAGCAATAGACCAGTACCTGGTTAGCACATGTCCCAGATGACTCTGAATATCCACAGATCTTCAAAACATGAAGAGGCCCAACTTTGTACATTTTGAAATAATCACTCCTACAGCGAAGGTGGTGCTACATAAAATAGCCTTTGTTTCCCCTTTCCAAAGAATAATTCCACCTGTATGGAGTGCAGCACTTGTGCATGAATGAATAATGATTACATAACTCTCATGAGCACGTATCCGGTATTTTGTCTCCGTGTATTTCTCAACTTGGTCTGCAATGACCTTAATCTGCTCATGCTCAGACTGCAACCGTGAGCTGGCTTATTCCGAACCTACCTAGATAACCAACTTGAGCAATATGAACACTCTTTCCCCCAAGGACAATTGCATACAATAGACGGTTGTCTTGGGGAACCACTTCTATATTTATGGATGGATTAGGTCCAGGTGCTTAATTTAGGGCCCCTGTCTAGGGTCGGAGCAACCAGACGCTGTCGAGTGCATGTAATAATAATAATAATAATAATAATAATAGTGGGTTCTTGTATAGCGCTCATTTCAGTCAGATTTGACCCTCCTGGCGCTCCCGATTATTACCCTGGCTTTAGCACGGCTGCCATACGGCGCTCTAGCATTTCAAGGAATAAATTCCTACCAGGTACCCATTTACTTCACCTGGGTGGAGTGTGGCAGATGTAGATCAATGTCTTGCCAAAGGACATTAGTGCGGCGGCGGGACACGAACCGCGGACCTTGTGATCGACAGTCCGGCGACATTCAAAACATTCAGAACATTCAAGATAGCCGTCTTGAGGGATAGAAATGCACACTATGATACAGAAACTTTCATTGGTTGGGGTCAGGGGCGGCCAAGCCACTTCCAAAGTGGGGGGGGGGGCACAAAGAAAAAAGGACACTTTCTGAGAAAAAAAGGGCACCTACAAAGGAAAATCTCAAAGCGAAACTATACAATCTGTTGGACATTGGTATATACCCCTACTTTGTGATTACATTATCAGGGATGATTTCAATATTTGTTTCACTTTATACACCATACTAGATTTTAGATATTGCGTAAGCATCATGTTTGGCAGTTGGGTGTAATGTCTGAAAATTATTTGCGAGCGAAGCGAAGCGAGCAAGGACATTTTTTAATATTTGTGAGATCGTAGTGCGAAAAATGACATCTTATAAAGAGGGAAAAACCCAATCCTGATGGGGTTATAAGCACATTCTCATAACGGAAGACTGAAAAGACCTTTGATAAGTAACATAAGCATATCATTAAATAGATGCGTACGCCGGAGTAGCGATTGAGCTTTGGGAGAAATTGCTCGCAGTCGCTTGAAATTTGGGACGCGTTTTATGATGAGAAGAAAAGGGGACACTTATCAGAAAAGAAAAGGAGCGTGTGTCAAAGTACAAAGAGTAATTATCAGAGGTGAAAATGGGGCACTTCTTACACCCTCAAAAAGAGGCACTCACCGCGATGAAAAAAGTCAGTCATGAGAATAGGAAATGGGCATTTGTCGACGGAAAAGGGGCCCACATCATATTTGGATAGGGGCATTTATGAAAAGGGGATAGGTCCCTTATTAGAAAGGAAAAGGGGCACGTATTATTGCTAAAAGGGAAATTATCAGAGGTGAAAATAGGCACTTATCGCACCTGAAAAGGGGCAATGACCAGATATGAAAAGGGGCACTTATGTGAATGAAAAAGGGGCACTTATAATAAAGGAAAATATCATATTTTAAAGGGGCATTTATCGGAGGTAAAGGGAGCACTTATCTGAAGTGAAAAGGAGTAACTTCTCGTACCTGAAAAGGGTCATTTACCTGAGAAGGGGCACTTATGAGAAGGGGAAGGGGATCTTGTTTAATGGGGCACTTATCATTAGGAAAAGGGGCATTAGTTGAAAGAAAATGGGCACCGATCAGATTTTAAAGGGGCATTTATCGGAGGTTAAGGGGGCACTTATCTGAAGTGAAAAGGAGTAATTTCTCGTACCTGAAAAAGGTCATTTACCAGAGAAGGGGAAGGGCTCTTTTTTTAATGGGGCACTTATCATTAGGAAAAGGGGCACATGTGAAAATAAAAGGTGCGCTTATCCGAGTTAAAATGGGGGTAGTTATTAAAAGGGGAAGGGGCATTTATTACAAAGGAAAAGGGGCACTTGTCAAAGTAAAAGAGGCACCTCTCAGATTTGAATAGGGCAATTATCAGAGGTGAAGGGGTCACTAATCAAAAGTGAAAAGAGGCACTTCTCGTACCTGAAAACGGGCACTTACTAGAGATTAAAAAGGGCACTTATGAGAATGAAAAATGGACACTTATTACAAAGGAAAAGGGGCACGTGTCCAAATAAAAGGGGCACTTATCAGAGTTGAAAATGGAAGAAGCACTTTTACAAATTAATAGGGCACTTGTCAAAGTAAAAGGGGCAATATTTCTATCTAAAAAGGGGCACTTTTTACAAAGTTAACGGGGTACCTTTCCTATGTAAAAAGAGGCACTTTTCGGGTGCTTGAAAAAGTGGGGGGCCACTGTGCCCCCGCCCCCCCCCCCCCCCCCACTCAGTGTTATTTAGGGTACGCGTATGCTTGTTCCCTCTTTTTGAAAGCACCCCCTATCTGAGGACTGCCAACATTTATAACCCCCCTTTCGCGGGCTTTTCGCGGGCTTTTCCTGCCTTGGAGACCCCCCCTAAATCCCCCGGGCGGGCCGCCTCCGGTTGGGGTAATCATAACATAGAGTTAAAGCTTATTCCAACCTTAAAATTCAAGAGGCAAGCTTCCGTCCACTCACGTCTTCTTTCTCAGGCCTGTTATGTAGTTCATTTGCGATTTTTGTTGACTCGATTTAGGCGCCATGGCGAGTTTTCATATATGTAATAGGGTACTGAAATAATAGAAATCTAGAAAGTCTTTGCGAATGCTTTGCATTCTCTATACATACCCTCATGTCCACTCACTTAATAAAGAAGATCATACAGGGTCAGTGACCTGTAGTTACTGCACTCGATGATATTCCAACACGAAAAGAGCTAAACCTGGCAATTGCCTCCTTGGGTGATGGCAAGGCACCCGGAGTGGATGGGATACCAAGCGAGATATGGAAGCACGGAGGAGCCACACTAACCAACAGTTTACTAATGCTGATACAACAAGCATGGGCAGAAGGCTCCGTACCTCAGGAATGGAAGGATGCTAATATTGTCGCCATCTTCAA
>JAVYIG010013998.1:0-43966 GCA_035222895.1 Strongylocentrotus droebachiensis
GGTACTTACGAGGATGAAATGAGAGAGAAAGGATCAGCTACGCCATCGCGATTGAAATCATAGATGGGTCCCTGTACGATGTTGATGCTCATCGATGACCCAAGGTTTGCCCATGTGCGATAGAGTCCAGTCAGTCGATCCCAAATATCTGCAGACCAATTAATGATTAAAGATATTGAAAGTGTCTTTGTATTTTACTAAGCTTAATTATAATACTATAATCATTTAGGGAGTGTATTTTGAGGGTACATACTTAGAATGCCACAACATGAAGAGAAACATCGTTTTTCCTTGAATTAAATATGCTATATAGCTATGAAGAAGTCTATCAATAAAAAGGCAGTTGCTATTATCTTACACTTGAACTAAGCGTCAGTAATAAGGACATAATACATTTTGCCTTGTCATATTCAAACTAAATCAGTGCTTTGGTTAAAAAATGAATGAACGGACTCGCAATACTGCTAGCAGGTGATTATTTCTATCATATTTCTGTACTCTATTTTCATGTTTTGGTGTTCTGCTTTTTTGATTGGACATAGAGACCGGGCCTGCAAAAAACAATCTTCGTTTGCAGCCTGATGTGAAGCTTTGACAAATCAGCAAAAACTAACAATGGATCCAAGAGATTGATAATATAAACGGTGAAGATGCATTTAATATATTTAGAAACAGGATCAGTTTCTTTTATCAAAATAGAGGAGAGAATCCGCCACGTTTATGAAAGAAATTCAGAGACAGTCATTTTCATGCTCGACTATAAACCTCGAAATCATAGGCTTGTTAGTTCTACGAAAATTAAATCAGTGAATATTTTCTAACCTGCTTCGAACATTGAGTAGATTGGAATGATGTTTGATGTTATGACTCCGGCATCTGCGCTTCCTACAGACAGCTCTGAATAAAAGAAAACAATTAATAAATAGAATAAGTCGATTCCAGAAGAAAATATTGGATCATTAATAAACACAAGTAATGAGAATTTCCTTTCTCTTCTTCGACAACAATTCTATTTTCATAGAAATATGTTGAGGGTGATGGAAGTAGTGTGGGGGTTGGTAGTCGTTATGACGAGTTTGATGATAATGGTAATAATTGCTATGATGATGATGATAGTGGTGGTGATGTTGGTATAGTGGTGATGATAAAGATGGTGTGATATGATGATGATGATGATGATAATGACGATGATGATGATGATGATGAAGATGATGATAATTATGACGATTATAAAAATTATGATAATGATGATAATGATAATTATTATGATGATAATGATAATTATGATGATGAGAATGATTATTATGATGTTGATAATGGTAACTACAATGATTATGATGATAATGATAATGATGTGGATGATGGTTGTGGTGGTAATGATCATGATTATGATCATTTTGGTGATGAAAAGGATGATAATAAAATAACACCGTTCAAACGTGACACAATCCAGGTCTGAAGCAAATTTCCTCAGAGTTTGTAAAAAGAAGATCGGGAGGCTGGTAAGACGAAGGCACAAAAATGGGAGTAAAGAAGACAATCACTCTACCTGGTTGGAGCAAGAATGACTGTTGAATGTCTGGAGCCAGAGAGATAGATTCTACTGGACCATAGGTATCACAGCTAGGATTCTCCCCTACGGCCAGACGAGTATCAGTGATGAGGCAGTTGGTTGGCATGGTTACCGTGTTGAACTGAATGATGAACAATGAGAGGAAACATTCCGTCATGATGGGAATGACAATAATAATAATAATAATAACAATACATTATATTTATAAAGCGCTTAATACTAATGTTACTACTTGCAATAAAAAGAAGAAATGAAAAGGAAGGAAAATTAAGATAATTTACTTCCTGAAATTCAAAAGTTTGAACCGCTTTAGAATCAATATTTTTTTCCAAACAATAAATACTTTTCAATTGCCCATTTCACAATATAGTAGGTAATATTTACTCAACTTTAGTACAATAAATGAGAAGAGCCTTTGCTACAGTAGAACATTGAATATACCATAAATTCCTTTTCTAAAAATGCCATTTCCATTTCCGAACATTGTAATTAAACTGCAACTTATAGAAGTCTTATTTCAATTTTAATTTCAATTTATTGTCCAATATTGGAAATTTGTTTTGCTCACATTTTACAAACGTACAAAGAATCAAAATAAGTTTACATACATAATACATCATATATTACTATCCAAGACAATAAAAACAAGATATATTCGAGTTATCATATAACAGATATTAAATACTCCTTTGGTATTCATGATCGCTTTGAACAATTACCAATATGTTTAAAAGAACCCAATTGTCATCTAGCAATGGCATTTTTTTTAAATGTTCGACTTACCCCAGGTGACAGTGTAAAGGAGGCGTATTTGCTGATAGCGAGTGTCTTATCGTAAGCCATCACATAGCTGCTTTGATAGAGCTTACAGGAGCTCGAGTCCGGGTTGACGGAGGCAAGAAGGCTGGGTGCACCAAACGGGATATGACGAACGGCTATGAAAAGCATGAATCAAACACAGTACAAATATTCAAATGATATTTATCCATAAGGCCTAACAAAAAAGATGTTGTATTGCCTCTTAGGTGCCAAAACATGGCTCGGTTGGTAGGAAATCTTTCTTTTTTAAAGAATTTTTTCTTTCTTTTTCTCCCTCTTTGGGCTGATATTTCTCAGTTTTTAATGCTTTGATACATTTTTTCCTCTAAAAAACATTTTTTTTTTTTTTTTTAAACCGACCATAGATTTCAAGATTTTTGGGTCGGTCGCAGAGAGCAATACAACATCTTTTTTTTGTGAACGCCTAACAAGGCCCACTTCCCTGTTAGAAAGGTCCACATATCTATAATTGAATTAACCCATTATTCCTTAATTCATGGAATGAGAAACAATATTCATGCTTTTTTTTCTTGTTTTGAGTTATGCAAAATGGGACTTACTAGATTTGTCGGAAAAAACAATGGTTTGTAGGGTATCAATAGATGGCCATTATATAACCGATTTGAAAAGTACACTTTACCAAAAAGGACAACGTGGGGTCAGCCAGATAAATGACAAGAATTATTGGTTATTATGTATTGTGTATTCAAACTAAACCCTGATATCATACCAATGTAATAATTTTGTTTAAATACCCCCGCCGTGACGCCGTTCAAAGAGATGCACAGATAAATCAAAAGCCATTAACTTAATATATATAATCACACTGTACTTCAATAGACTCAATTGATGTTTAATTATGTTGTATCAAAACCTTATGAAAAAGATTTATTTCAGCACTGGCGTCCTGGACAATGAAGTGCTTTGATCAATCGCTTGTGATCTAAAAATTGCTTACATTGGAAATATTTTATATCATTAGTATTTACCTGAGCCACTCGAAGCACTCAGGACGATCTGTCCTCTCTCCATGGCCGTGGGGTCGTTCTGATTCACAGGGGCACAGGTGCACCCGGTATCATAGGCCGCCATATCAAGGTTAGCGAAGGTACAGGTGGATTCACGAGCGAACTCCATGGACATTGTGGGGAAGACTCCAGGGCTCCTTAACATGTGGTCCAGCGCACCATCTGTGCCGTTGTTCGGTTCACCGGTTACCCCTAAGAGCTCTGAAGCCGGAAGAAAAGGTTTCATTCGATTACACCCCGACTACATTATTTCCTACATAGAATATGTTTGCATGAGCCAGAAGGGCTTTAATGATGTGTTAAAGTAAATGAGTTAACGGCCTTCAGGCTCCAAACAGACGTTAAATGATAATGATTGAATAATATTAATAATAACTATCGTTTACCCAGGGTAGCCTTATCAGTATCATTACGATTCTCCTTGGCTGGCTAACATGAAAAGGTGCTTAAACATTCAAGGAATTACTTCTCATCAGGTACCCATTTACATCGCCTGTGTGGAGAGTGACAATTTTGCATTGCCGAAGCGAAAGGAAGTTAGCGAAGTGGCGGGGATGCGAACCCCATACCTTGTGGTCCATAGCTTGATCCAGAAACCCACAACACCTCATATTTCTTTAAAAAGCGATCCTAAGTTACTTCCCGATCACCCCGACTTGAGCTTACTTTAGGCTACCGGTTTGTGTGCTCATACTCATATAGCATTCAAGGTCAACTACATACCAGCTACCCCTTTTACTACACCTGAGCCCTGTTTCATAAAACTAGTTAATATTAACAAGTGCCACACAGGTCTATGACGAATCTGCTCATAACCAATAAAATGTAAGGATTTCAGTAGCTTGTAACAATTAGCATACCTTGTTATTGATAACAAGTTTTATGAAACAGGGCCTTGGGTGGATAGTCGAAAATGTAGGTGTTACTTATAATCTCACTGAAACGAGAAAGGAAACCTTACCTCAATAATTGTTATTATATAGTTTTGAGCTATTTAACGAGAGTAGCCATTAATATCAATGCTTATATTTCAGTGCACCCTGCAATTATCATTATCCCAGCATCTCTAGGTACGCACCTGGGTCGAGAGAGACAGATGTGGGTAGAAACCCCTTACGCTAGTTAACATCAAACTTTAGCGGTGATTAATTGTGGCGATATTTAAATTGAGCTAGGATAAAGACTTACTAGTCATGAGATTGTACACGTCCATGGTATCGAATTCAGAAGCGCGATAATTCTCTCTGAAGTTCAATCCAAAACCAACGAACAATGCCTGAAAAGAAATACAACATTAATTAGTTAAAAATTCACAAACTAACCAAACATAGGAAATCAAATTCGTTGAGCTTTTTCTGAATAACTATCGAAAATGAATATTGCAATCTTCAGAAATGAATAACAGTTAAAATATATTATTGGCACTTTGTACACATACATGTATCAATAAGCAAATGAAACATATAATACAGTCAATCTTGCTTCATGTTTCCCGTGACTAAATAGATCCAACTCATCTTTTATTCAGAATTTTAAAGTTATAGTTTGGTAAGTAAATTCGGTTAAGGACGTCTTACTGACGATTCGCTTAAATACAACTTTGGCATACCTTTGTTTCAACCTCACTAGGATCATATCCGTCGCTGGTAAACTGACAACTCTGCTGTTCATAGTTTGTAGGAGTCCTATGAAAACACAAAATGAAATACGTAGTGTAAGCAGACATGACTGTCTTTAAAGACTGACTTTCAGTTTTGTCATCACTGTAAGAGTCTTTCCAGTCGAATTTAATGAAAGACATCAAAAATAAATAAATTTACACACAAGAAGTTAAAAACGGGAGGCGCTCTTCCTATTTTGCTTCTTTGATTTGATTTGATTTGATTCGGTTTATTGAAATAAAAGAACATGCAGCTGGGAAGCTGAAATTATTCAATTTACAAAGTCAATATACAAAACAATAAACGATCAAAATATGAATGACTAAAACGTATATACGACTATAAATCATGCATAATGAAACAAAATGAGAATCAAATATTACATCAAAATCTAAATATATTACAAACATTAAATAAAAATCTAAATATATTACGAATATTACATCAAAATCTAAATATATTACAAACATTACGTTAAAATTTAAATATATATTTCAAAGAAAAATGAAAATAAGTCCAAAAATATAAGAGCGTTAAAAAAAAACAGGCAGCAGCTAATAACAGCGCCCTCTGCTCTGCTCGGTTCCTTTTCTTCTAACTGTCTTGTAAATTGATACCTTATTTCTTTGTGTCAGTCTTCATCTTGTAATTCGTCAACCTTTTCTTCTACTTCTCTATTGTTTAATTTTGTTCTTCTAATTTTTTCCAAATCCTTTCCTTTTTCTTCATCTTCCTCTTCTTCTTCTTCTTAATCTTCTTAATCTCTTCTTCTTCATCATCTTCTTCTTCTTCGTCTTCATCTTTTTCTTCTTTCCCTTCATATTTATCTCCTTTCCCCCTTCTTGCTCCTTCTGATTCTTCCTCCTTGAATAGTGGTGGATATTTTACCTGACAGCTAAGAAAGCAATAAATGCTTGTAAGCAACCAGAAGACCGACGGCTTTAGGTCCTCTCCGAGGGACATGGTAATGAGGAATAATGCCTTACCAAAGGACACTAGCGCATCTATTTGGTTTCGAACCCCGATCACCGGATTACAAGACCACTGCTCTACAGACTGAGCTACTATCGCGCTTCCTTGCTTTCTTCTATTTTCATATTTCTTCATTTACGATAGTTAGTCTAACTTTTCCATTTCATTAAGCTCCTTGTCTTCATTCTATATGTAACTTCTCTTCCTCCTATAACATTAGTCAGTGATAATTCCTAAATTCTCTTACATGGCAAACGACTTTCCATCTTTCATCAGAACAAAGACATTATCTGGTATTATGTCTGATGAATAGTGATATCTAGCTGGCAGCTCATCGCGTGTGTATACAGATCCTTCAGCAGTAAAACGGCACTATACGACCAAAGAAAAAATGAATTAAAAAATAAAAAAAATTATGATTTATACATGCTAATTTATACAAGACTTGCGATCATTTTCAGACCCTTCGGCTGTACATCGACACTGGAAATAAAATGCAAGCATGGAAATAAAAGGGTGATTGATGATATGTTTATTTTCCATCAATTTTCAGAAGAAATACATTATGGAGTATACCATATAATGATGAATACTGGTCTCTAGCAGATAGATCGTTACGTGTGTATACAGATCCTTCAGCAATATAATATCACTCAAAGTTTTTACTTTTTTGAGGCACTTCTTGATCACTTTGAAGCGCAATTTTTTCAGGGCGTCAATATAACACCATATCACAGACACTTATAACACGTAGGGCCGTGTATCTCAGATTTAACATTGTTAAACGATGCCTTTAATAACAGATTTAAAGATTTCCTTCTTTAAATTGGTTTCATTCTATTTGTTTACATCCCATATGACACGAAGAAATTGGAGGTAAAATTACTTTTGTTCTAAGAGAAAATAAAAGAATTCATACCTTCAGGTAGGCGGCTAGCTCTTCATTTGTATCACGTGCATCGTCAGCATCTACGTTAGAAAGTAGAAAATACATGAAACAATATACAATGCGGTCGTGAAGTCTGCTCAAGTCGTGTTCTATTTCAGATCAAAAGTACAATTGAAGAAATAACCCAATACTACCGATCTAAACATGGAAAGTAAAGAAGTATTTACTATGTATATATACAGTAAACAACTAAAATATTTAACCCTTTCCAATTTTTGTAATTTTAAGTATGTAAAAACTCGATTTGTCCCGAATTCTGTTTCTTGAGAATGTGACATATTAACAAACGCCCAAATTCAACCAGTCCACCTTTCATTCTCGAGTTCCAACAAAAATACCCGCATCAAATTTACAAGGAGTATGTATAATTCAGTTATTAAATGTAGGTCTTTGCAGAAATGTTTGAGTTTGAAATTATGTTACCATATTCACAATTCAACCTTCTATGATCACCATGTACATTTGGCATGTTAAATAATGAAAAACAGATTTATTTATTTCGTACAGGTATATACTAGATTCTATCGACAGGATTAACGTTTCGACATAAATCAAATCATTGATGTTCAACCTGTTGGCAGTATTTAACCTCGCAACCAGCCTCCCCTTACCAGCAATGTCACAATAAACCACCTCATTCAAACATCAAATAACATGGGTGATTTATAATGAGACATGAAAGCATAAAAACTTTTTTTTTTAATTAAGTCAAAATCGAAATGGAGGTACATGCAACAGATTAATATTGTAATAATTTCATGAAATAGGAATTTACCAAGATTGTTGACTTGAATGCTAGCAAATGTGTTTAGATAGGAAGGCGTCATCTCGAAACCACGTGTGTTGGGTAACTGTAAAGAGAGAGAGAGAGGGAGAGAGAGAGAGAGAGAGAGAGAGAGGGAGAGACTGATGAACATACCATTATTGAAATTTTCCTATTTGAAGTACGGAATGTCTCACGAATCTAAACATCGCCTACTGATTTCTAGCTTAAAATGTAAGAAGGCCAAACCATAACTCACCATCCTCATCATTGGTTTGACTAAATAAGTACTACTTTATGTCCAGTTTATCTATGAACCTTTACTCAAATCTACTCAAATATGTCACAATTCAATCTCCTAAATTTCTCACGACTCATGAATAATCAAATTGAATCTCTTAGTACAAGATGTAGTTTTGGAACTCTGAATATATAACAAGTTGCGGTATTTCCTCTCGAAAGAGTAAGCCAGGTCTATTTAAACATATCACCTCTGTCTTTTTTTTCTATAGAGATATTTACTTGCTGTTTTCTTACTGTATATCAACTTTTGATGTGATCTAGCTGCTTCATACTTAAAACGATAAATCATTGAGCATGAACCTACCTCTTGGTCTAAAAACTTGACATTGCTATTGCCATTACCACAGGTTGTATTCACTAGTGCCGATGGGGAGAGTACCATCGTGTTGAAACATCCTAAATCTTGGCGATCGTACAAGAAATCGAACAGGCTTCCAATGGCCATGTCGACCTCCATGAGTGCTTCATTAGCCTAAATAAAAAAGAAAGAATAAGGTATGTGTGAACAAAATTTTAGTTAATTTTTTATTATTATTAACCTCCTGTATGTTCCAGAATGCTGTAAACCATATAGCAGCATGATCTTTTTTACTTGCACGTCACTGTTTTACTATATATAGAAATTGTACACCCTTTTGTTGTCTGCACCTTCACCTGCTGTCACAACACATCCCATCCAAATATAGCTTGGAAAAGCTGCTTCAGGGATTACCTCATCAAGTATCAAGTATCACTTTGAATATTGTAAGACACTGTTGAGTATTCTTATTTTTAAAATATCGACTGTAATAGTAAATTCCGTAATTTTTATTGTTTCGTTTTCTGAACTTATTTGTACTACAAAAACTTAGTTTACTTTATGATAATTCAACGTCTCTGAGAGAAATGAAAACACAATTTCGAGTTGAAAGTATAGAAACTATAGAACAACAACTATTCATAATAGTTGAAGGAAATAATTTGTAACGAGGCACTTAACAAAGATTAAATTTAATTACATTACGAAAATGGTCTATAATTATGACATAAAAGTATAGTTTACAAAACATTGGTAATGATAGTCTTATGTCACCAACCTCTTGCGAGTTGTATCCATATTGTCTGATTGTATCACCAGGCTCATTGAAGAATACAGAGATGAACTGTGGACTGTGGTATAAACAATAAACAATTCGTGTGATTATTTATCATCATGTGATCCCATTTTTATCAACCAATATCTACAAATAAAGATCTGCTACACTTGATAAAACTTTGTTGGTGTGTATACAATGCATATAGTTGGAACGAAAGTATAATTACGATAAAAGCAAAGAGGTTAATAAAACCAGGATAACAAGCTTGAGCAGAATTTGATTTCTATCTCATGATATGAACAGGAGTGATAGTGTGCACGCCCCCCCCCCCCCCCTCCCCTTGAGTAAAAAAAAAATTCGGGGAGAAATGGCATCAAACAACGTTCCCCCCTTTTGAGTAAGAAAAATGGGGGAAATAGAGAAAAAAAGGGGGAAATAGAGAAAAAAAGGGGAAAATAGGGACAAAATCGGGAAGAAAAAAAAATCATCGGGAAACCGATTTAAATCAGGTAATTATCAGGCCTGTTATAATGGAGATATCTATCCACCCACGATTTAGGTAGACTAGAAACAGTTTATTTTTTTGCTTGGTCCGAGAATATAAAACTATCCATATTATGGACTATGATAATGACTTTAGTATAGCAAATTGCTATTATGTAAAGATGACAGCAAAAAAAAAAAAAAAATCATAAATGAAAACCACAAAAACAAATATCACTAATTGATAATATAAACTTGAAGAAAAAAAATCTCAATCCTAATTAATATTCATCCTCTTACATTTTGTCGACATCATCTTGTTCTATCCATCTCATGACTGTATTAATCATATCTTGAGCACTCAGGGATCTGCAAAACAAAAAATATGATCATAATGGTTATAAACTTTGTTAAAATCAAGACCTTCTGTTACGTTCAATAGTTATAATAATAATAATAATAATAATAATCGTTTAAAGTCCACTCCAAATTGTATTAAACCGAAAATGGAAACTCTTTTTGCCCAATTTGCTCTATCCCTTATTGTTGAACGCCAAACAAGGTAGCAGCAACTCCCGTCTTTTAAGTTGATATATGCGGCTAAATTCTATACTTTGCTTTGAAAACCTGACGAGGATGAATGCAAATATATAATCACAATCGCGGGCCTACTAAGTGTAATTCGTGGATTGTCCAACACCAAAGCAAATGGTTATATTCAGTTGGACTAAAATAGCGGAAATCTTTTGATAGCAGGGAGATGTCTTCAGTTATCCCGTCTAAAATGATAAATATCAAGGGAAAAGTGAAGGATATGTAAATGATAAATATCATAAGACAATTTCTGTCTTTTATTTTAATACTCAAAATTACGGTAAAAAATTCCCCGTATTTTCTTTATAGAAAAATTAGGAATCATAATATCGCAATAGGATGCGTATTTAGGACGGATTACATAAGTTATTCTTTAATAAGCCTATAGCGATTTTTGTTTTGTTTTTGGTCATATTGCTGAAACTTGAATTTAAAGACTTGCCTTACATCATACACAAGCTGAGAGATAAATCATCTGTTTGAAGCAATTAGGGCGTTAACTTCAACACAGGGTTAATCCCATTTTGGCTGTGAAAAGGAAAATACAGGTACTCACGAGCTGTATCTTTGGTAGTAGTTTGGTTTGCTGTTAATGGTCTGTCTGACGTCATTATCGTAGGTTTGCATGTTATTACCGATCCATGAATGACTGGCTGTTATCACGCCTTGCTCACGGGCGGTCTGCCATAACTGAGAGAGAAAGAGAGAGATATATTATCATACAAATAATACAGAGCAGTGAGGGCAGTAAGAATTCCCACACCGTATGTGGATAATTTCAGTAATGCCCGAACAAATTGATGTGTATTATCTGTTTTATAAGATGATGTTTTATTTTTTTTATAAAACGATGCTTTATAACATGATTTTACTAATAACCGGTCATTAGTACTTACTAATGACCGGTCATTAGTAAAATTACATGTTAGGAAAAATAAATGCCAGATCAAGTGTACGCTCTCAACCGATCATTTGTTTAGGATCCGCCTCATCATTTTATCATCATCATGATCACGTTCATGAAATCACTCCAAAAAGTGTTATTCCAATTGGTGGATGATACGTCATGATTACGCCATAATACTTACTGGTTTGGCCTTGTACCACTGACTCTCATCGAGATATTCTTGCGAGACCCTGGGTTCGAATACACGAGACGATCTGACAGTACTACGGATGTAATCAGATATTACTCCATGATTCTCTGGGTAGCGGCCCTGTAAACATGATGACAATGTTTTTATTTATTTATTTACTCACTCACTCAATTACCCACTCAATCAATCACCCACCCACCCACTCACTCACTCATGTATTTATCTTTCATTCATTAGTTTATTTGTTTGTTTAAATACACGGCACGATCTGGTAGTACTACGGATGTAATCAGATATACTACTCCATGATTCTCTCAATATCAGCTATTTCATTTAGTTATTTTCAATCTTTATCTTTTTATTTTCATCTATTTATTTATTTATTGATAAATTCATTTATATCCAGTTATTAATTCATCTATCTATCCATTTTTCTATTTTTTTTATATTGTTTTATTGTTTTACTCATGAATTTGTTTATCTTTTGTCATGATATTGCGGATCACCAGAATGATGTATTATGTGGTCATTTTGGTTTACTTACAGTAAGAATCGTCCATAGATTGGGATAAGTTGTACTCGCAAAGGATGGAACCACATTGCGCGAATGAACACCGCATTGACCTGAAATGATGATGGAGACATTTTAGCAACAACAAAAAAAATCTCTAAAAGCAACAATACTTGTAAAATACAAAGTTATTTCCAAAGAACGCCGATATTTGCTTCCAAGTCAAAAGTATTTTGTTCAGTCTTGTTGAAAGTTATTTGCACACTGCAAATCACATTTGATATATGGAAGTACGCACACATGTTGTATGAATTTCTGGTCCCACCTCTTCAGCTACTTGTCATTAAATTGCAAATATGAGGACATTTGTAGCTCAATCATAATCGGGGGACATTTCCTTGATGATATTCTTCCAAACTAAAACAAAAATATAAAAAACGCTCACGAGCTTGTTTCCCACCTTGACGAGAACTTTCTTTCCACCTTCATGTGTCGTAATCTGTATAATTATATTAACTCACTCATTCTTTTGATATTTCTGGCGTAGTCCTGTTCAACATGGAATAGATCATCGGGCAAGCCGTCTATTGCGAACACGATCAAGGGATTGGATGACCTGCTGGTGTATCTATTCATGGAAAAATATAAAGCAAACAAACACAATTGTTTACAATCTATACATCAAGAATGTTTTTTTTTTAAACAGACAGTCGTCACATATTAACCCACCACGTTTTGAGAATATTTATCACAACGAACAATTCCTGAAGCCCTCTTGAAATTCTTGGTCAAGACGAGCTTATCTTTTGGGAGAATTTAATAAGACTACACAAGGATATATCCATACAATATCAACATTTTAGGTGGTATAAATTGCATACGGAACTGAAACTCGAACAAAGTATATCTGCGATTTCTCCAACTGACCATCATTTTTTTTTTAATTGTTGTTACTCTATAAAAGGAAACATACGAGCATTTTTAGTTTACTACCAATAGCGAGGTTCCAGCCCTTATGATACGCCCTTTCCCGGCGCGTATTTATACAAGAAACTTATTCACACATGTCTCTCTCTCTACGGTTATTTATTTCTTGGTAAGATTAACACCTCTATTTAACGACTGAAGAGGCTGCATAATGTCGGGCGATAATTATCAGTGGATGCATTTTTCTATATTTTTGTACGCTATATAAAAAGCAGAATATTGCTGTACCATTTTTTTTTTTTTTTTTTTAATCATAATATGGTGAGTATAGGTTCAAATAAAAGAAGACTGCAAGCTCTATATTTCAGCTCATATTTTGCGACTTACTGAGCTCTGTTTCGGCAAGAGAATCTGCATTCCTCTCCTGCAGTATTAGCGAAGGCCCCTGTTGAATACCCGGAACCTAGAAACATGAAGTGATTACAAAATGAAATATTAGAAAATTAAAGTTGTTGTAGTCTTACAATACTTATGCCGTGTAACAAACAGTAATTACAGTGAAACAAGACCTAAACAAAACAATGGCAAAAAGAGAGACAGAGAAGGGCAGAGAGGGGGGAATAGAGAGAGGGAAATAGAGAGAGGAAAATAGAGGGAGAGGAAAATAGAAAAGGGAAATAGAGAGAGGGAAATAGAGAGAGGGTAATAGAGAGAGGCAAATATATAGAGAGAGAGGGAAATAGAGAGAGAGAAAAGGAAAGATAGAAAGAGCGGGGAGGGAAAGACGAATAGAAACCTGCATAAATTTAAATATTTTTTGAAGAGGTTTAATGTCTTGTATTTGGGCAGTCGTAGAGGGCGGGCTTACCTCGATTTCTTAGACCCAGGCCAAGGCCAATCGCGAAGAAGATTACCACCAGGAAGAACACGAGCTGCATGAAAAGAATCGCATTGACAGAATATCAATATTTGATGTTGATCAAAATATAACTATTCAATCCGAACATTGTGTAAAGTGTACTGAGTTATTGGTTATGATCACCATAATCATTATTATCATCATCACCACCATCATCACCATCGTCATCATCATCATCATCACCAACATCAATATAATCATCACCACCACCATCATTACCACAACCACCACCCGTCCACACAAGTTGTTTTGGTTTTATAACTGATATAATACATCACCTAGATTAAACATTCTTGTTCACACCTTTTTTTAATAGGTTTGATATTTTAGTGCATGCGTTTAATTGGGGTAAACATGACAAAACGAAACGGTTTGGGGATTTGTTGTCAACATGAAGGGATGATGATGATTTTTTTTTTAAAGCTCAGGAGGGTAGTGACACGTTCGGAAAAAATAAAAATGTTAACATTTTTTTCTTTTTTTATTGCAATCAGCTTGACTCTAACATTTTATTTCGACAAATCATTCCAAAAAACACTGGATACATACTAACAATTGGGAATGATTAGGATGGATTTTGCGGGCCGGATATTGTAAGGGAATTTCATTTCAGCTCCTTAAAACCATTTAACATCCATCTCCAATGATATTGTACGTAATGATTACCATTTTAATTATCAACACCTTCTCACCGAAATGGTCCAATATACCCGACTTTTAAATGGTGTAATAAATATAATTATAGAGTAATAATACTAATGATTATCCCCAGCTATTTAAGAGTCATGATGATAACAATATTATTGATGATAATAATAATAATGATCAGAAATGTAATGATACTCAATTTTTTTATCAAGTCATTTTACGGTAAAGAGACCAGACTGCCACTAGATACAACAAAATACAAAAGTTATAATGCACCATATATTTTCTTATGTTCTATCGGGTTCAAAATGATTTTCTCTGAGCATAACCATTATCCTTTTGATTCCAATTCTTCTTCTTATATGCCACAAGCGTAGCATCAATACATTTGACACGTTCGAGTTTCATTTTAACCCTTTCTTTAGTATCCAGTCAAAGTGGCATGGACAATTTATAACACATAATGAATAAATAATATATACAAAAAAGCAAAAAATAAAATTAATTTAAACAATTGTAAGCATGTCATTATTTTGTGGACTTGATTTGATAGGATGATTACAGTAACGAGGGATGGTTATGAATGATGGGGCGGGGAGGGTGTGGGGGAGGGTGCTCAAGTGCTTTCCAGTTAATAAGGAAGATTAATGGAAAGGAAAGATTGAATATAAAGAGGAGGTAAAAACCCCAGTTATCCATTCCCTCTGAATGAGACAAGCTCCCTCAATGCCTCGTATTAAAAATCACTTTTATATTGTTACGAAACTATTACATATTCATATCCATATGTATATTTTTATGCTCATGGGCAGAACACTCGATATACATATGAACTAGAATTTGTATGAGGTTTGTAACAACATCATATCTCCATGTTTTTAAACCGTAACCAGCATTCCAAATTCCCCTAAAACAACTATTTCATTATTACCATGAAATGTCTACAAATCAGGTCAATATCATAACCATTTAAATAAATCCTTACAAAGCCACACCGCCAACGACATACCCATATGAATCTGTAGCACGAAAGCTTTGTAAACTATGCTTTACCGTATCCCGAAGTGATATTTTGAAATCATGATTGCATTTTGAAGTACAGAAATGGCAGCAAAAAAAAAGTAGGCCTAAAGCGTTCGTGTTCATGAATTTATATGACATTATGAGTAAATATAATTTCCCAACGTAACTAGTCTGTAGCTCAAACATAATGAATTGCTGAGTATATCACAGTAAAGGAAATACCTTAACAGAGTATTGAAAAGCAATGTTTCTGCATGTTTGTTTACATCTGCCGATACAAAAAAAAAAAGCATGCATACGCTTCCAAGATGAACAAAAATTTGTATTGTCTTGATGACGTAAATATTTACATAAACGACAACCCACTATTGACTCATCTGCAATTCATATTGGTGAAAATAGCGCGTGAAAATAGCGCATAAAAGGGCGTTGCAAATGCCATGTTTTCGAATAAAACGCGTGAGCTATGTTTTCATTATGATTCATATGGCGTACATCGCTAGCGGTTAGATTCTGGTATCACGTGACACTTACGCAGATGATCTGCATTGCACCAAGCAAAATGGCGCCGTGGTAAAAATGTGACGAGGCAGAGCGGCATGCAGCAGGCGGGCGGCGGCGTGTTGTGTGTGTTTGTGTGTGTGAGAGGAGAGAAGAACATCGCGTTGTTTAGGATTAGGAGTAGAGGGTGAGCAGGTTCATCACAGCACAATGGAGGTTAGGGTTGCATGTTGACAACAACATTTAGGATTAGTAGAGAGTGTGGGATGTTAAAAATAATGAGAGACATGGTTAAAAACGAACTTGTTAACAAGGATTTATCTTTCAGGGATCTTTGATGCTAGAGTTTGCGTTGATTCGATTCATCTTTATTTGACATGTTTGAAGCATATTGTACTCCTAAATTATCTATTGTCTTTGAGAAGGTCTACATATTTCCAAAGAGTCATCAAAGATATTTAGTCAAATCATACAATGCTTCAATGACATAATTTATATACACTATTTTCTATTTTTATTTTACAATAAAGCAATCACATTTTCTATTGACAATTTGTTGTAAGAAAAAGACTTCTTTTTAGAATGATCGCGATGACGGGTAAGAAGCAAATGGAATTAACTTGTGATAGGAATAATTTTGGGCCAGTATCGAATATATGATACATAACATAATGAAAGCAAATAATACAGGCATCACTTTTCTTTTTATTCGAGTACACGTGAATGGCAGAGCAAGCACTTCACACTTTGCTTATAAAACCATATAAACAGGCAATACAAAAAAAAAAAAAAGTCATTTGAAATACACTTCGTGGGAATTACTCCCATTATTAAAGTCGCACGACTTTAACGATCCTTTCTTTCCATTAACATATAAACATGCAACGAATATAATTCATCGATGGTATTATGGAACATAAATGAAATGAAGTTTCTTGATAATGGGATAACACTTAAGCTCACTTGAAATCGAACAATCGCTTAATCAACATGCACTTCTGTCGCATTCGATCCCAACTGTCTAGTAAGTCTAAATAAAGATATTTTTTAATATTCTACATGGGGACGTTTGTTTCCTAAACTTGATAATACTGAACTAGAATATATACGGGTATAACGAGGAAAGTTTGTTGTCTAAAATGGAAATAAACAAACTAGAATCCATTTGTGTATAACTGGTAAAGTTTGTTGTCTAAACTGGAAGAAGAAAAAGCACAAGAATGTATATGGTATGACGAGGACAGATTGTTCTTTTAACTGAATACAAACAAACTCAAATCAATTAGGGATGAGAGAACGAAAGAGAATTCCCACTCACCCATAGAAGCTTTTCATGTCGTTTATACCAAACCTCATCATCATCATCATCATCCCAATCCTCCTCATCTTTCCCCTGTAAACATAAAATAGTCTAAGGTTAGTTACCATGGTTACGAAAGAATAGGGTTCACAACATCGACAATGACCGACCGTCTCTGCTATTTCTGAAAGTGCATGTGTAATGTATTGAACGTCGATAAACATGTAAAACTACAAAGAGCTGTTTTGGAGTATGGAATTAGAATAAAACAGCTATACAATTGGAACAAACCAGCTCAGTATTGCTGAATGTGCCAGTTATAAGTTTAAGTCGATTGACATGTACAATTACGAAGTGGTATAAAGCCACAACAGAACACTTCTTAAAACTGTGTATGACTGTGCAACCGTGTAACTGTGCGTTTACTGCATAAAACAAACAAACAAAACAACAGTTTTGAATTATTGTCCAACTGGTTTCATTGCTTATGTGTATAATAATACAATATGTAATGTAATCACGATATATTATCAATATACACGTTTTTTGTTTTTTTCAGTATTTTAGCAGCATACACAATTGTATATCGATTTCAATGCGTAAAAAACAACTCGAAAATAAAGATTCATCTTTACAGTGTATATTTCCTTTATCATGGGCTACTTCGTTTTTTAACATGCAGAGAGTTCTTTTTAGGGTCATGCTTTGAAGTACCCACAGCCGAGGTATGAGATTGTTCGGGAAGAGAGTAGGAGGGATGGAATGGGAAAAGAAGGTAGCAACACGGAAGGGATAAACAACATACACTCATTCTCATTATATAGCCTATTTTATATTTATATATATATATATATATCACTACGGAATAGAAGAAAACTATGACACAGGTTTTGAAGAACAAAATGATTGGGAAGAGAGGAGGGAGTTGAGATCGGAAGAGTAACAAACATGGCCGGCATGATACGATTCTTAAAAGAGGCAATAAACCTTCACCATTTAGAATGTAACAAATTCTAGAAGAGCTAGAAAATTATTCCGTTACACATGCAATACAACAAAATTATTTCTCTTTAAGTTTCCTATATCTATTACTGTTTTTAACATTGAATTTTTTTGAATTGATTGGCAAGCTAACAATCAACAGACCCACTATAATACATTGTGACGTTTTAGACAGTTGAACATAGTTTAGTTTGTTTTTCACTAGTCTGTTTGGGTATAAACGCATGCTTACTTCTGATTCTAATTATCTACAATGTTACTGATGAAAAGGTAATTTTCATTTCAGAATAGCAACGTATACAGAAATACTAAAGCTTTATGTTTACGATTTACTCTGAAATATTATATGTCTTTACTCAACGCTATTATTCAATTTTGTTGTATCAATCATATTTGCAATGTTCTTTTCTGTTTCTTATTATCTTTAAATCCGTGAGATATCTAATTTTGATGAGTGTGTTTGCTTCATAAATGCTGAATATTGTCTTTATGTTTGATTGACTTTCTTACCCGTTATCATAAATAGGAAAGGATTTGGAGAGAGGCAATTATACCACTAGAACAAACGTAAGACCAAATTATCAGAACGTATATTTAAAATGTCGTCTATCCAATCATGTTAGTATATCCACAATAGATAGCATTGGCGTGGAAAGAACTTGCATGATAAAGCTGCACATTATTGGCGACAAAACCCAACAATTTCCATAAGCTTGGACGTACGTCTGCGGTGAAGTGTTAGTAAAAAAAAAATGCAGTACTTTATTTTTCTCTTTAAGGGCCATTCTCACCAGCATTTCATATTCTACTGGTCTTGTCCGTATTCCAAACTGCAGTTTACATTGTTGTTTGTATGTTTATATATGGTTATAGTTAAATAAAATATCTTGAATCTTGAATGGTATTCGAAATTTCTAGAAAGAAAGTTATCTATGATGCAAACATTTAAAGTGTAACACTGAGTTCTGGGTGTATAAGGAAAATACACTAACTGTTCAATATGTCAAAGTGAATTATTGTTGTCAAAACGAGTTTAATGGGAAATGTATAGTTAATATAAGTAGCGAGGAAAAGTAAAGAAATCGAACTAGTATTCCCAATCAAGGACATTAGACATGGTCCCCTTATATTACGCGGAGCATTAATATTCTAACTCTATTGGGTACAGATAAAGACAAGTGATGTTTAACTGTGCGGTGTGCATTTAAGGTGAGTAGCAAGTTTTCGCAAGTTAGTACATGTACATGTAATTTGCAGGTTCAAACAGCCAGTCTACTGCATTAGAAAATCTGAATCAAGCCATTCTCTATGAAATAACATAATTCTCACAACTTAAAAAATATTTGAATTTGCCATTATGTGAGCGTCGTTTGTCAAGTTTTGTTCCTTGTTAGTATAGTCGACTGAACAAGTGTTAAAGAGAATAAAACGAAATCTGAAGAAGCATGAGACAGAACTCAAGGACAAATACTTTATATATGTCTTTTGAATTAGTACTGTTGTACAAAAATAGACGAGAATACAGTTGTTATTATGTTGTTTTCTGTCCTGATATATTTAGTATAAAAATTGATTTCTCCAATTTGACGGTCGATTAGGCATTAGTCATTAATGATTATGGTGAAGGAAAGACTTTTAAAAGCGTTTTTAATATCTAGAGCGTGCACGTGTGTGATTGATATTGTAGTTAATGTGGTGGAAATATATTTGTATAGTTCTATGCTGTTCTGAAAATTTGATAGTGATGAAAATAAGAATAACGATAACTACTTTGGATCCAAATAAGTTTTATAACACGAGCACTCAATCTTGTTGAGTATCACATAAACCAAGACCGGTGTACCCCCCTCCCCCCCCCCCCCCCCCCTCCCCACCACCACCTCCTTCCATCGCTCAAGCGTTCCCATGCCACCGATTGAATGGATGCATTTGCGATGGTGCTTATGAAGTCACATATATTTGGCAGATAAGAGAAAGATTCTTACCCCAGCTCTGGCCATCTTTTCTCTCTTTTCCCTGGTCGTCATATGATGCGATGAACTCGTCGTATCGATGGGTTTCGAACCCAAGGCACTCGAGGCAGCCTAAATAAAAGAAATTAAAAAAATATATTATATAACAATAGACGGTTTAAAAAAAATATCTTTATGATTTTTCTTCCATCATAATAATTTGAAATGCTTGTGAAGAACTCAAAGCATAATGCACGAAATCATCAACACAAACATAATAACAGGTGATATCATCATGATCATATAGTGGCACTGTGGTATGTTGGTAAACGCTCTTGACTCTCATTCGAGCGGTCCTGGGTTCAATCCTCACTCGTAGCTTACATCTTTGGTCATGGTGTATTATCCACATTTGATCCTCTCGACCCAACGTAAATGGAGTCCTGTTAGTGTTGGGTTGATGATAATAATGGCAGGGCCCGCAGAAAGAGCATTGTTACAATCAGTGTAGCTACAAGACCAAACCATATTATGCTTTTATCTGCACTGCATATGGGAAGGAGTGTAACATTCCCTGTATGGAGGTGGTTCAGTTGTTGTATTACTGGTATATGTATAGCCTTGGACATTGTGTCAAGTGGCACCTGCGGAGGCAGTGACATTGTTGTGACGCATGGGGCTTCAAATAGGTCATATCAGTAGGTTGACAGACAGTGTTGGTTGGATCTGTTGGACCATCGCAAGAATAGAACTAAATTTCAATATTAGGAGGCGTGGTGGTTCGGTGGTATATCAGTGGTCTCGTAACGTGCAGTCTCGGGTTCGACTCCACTATAATTCGGTGAGGCATTCATGACACGTCTCTCGCATAGTACTCAAAGCCCTAGATCTACTGGTTACTCATGATAATGATAAGCCAAATGCTTTTTTTCGCGCATATCGCTAGCATTACAAATGTCTCAGCGCTTATCTGCAATATAGCAGTCATGTAAGATAAACTTCAACATCTGTCCTTTACCAAGGCCAATTGTATATTAATCAAATTAAGGGAATTACGATAATTAAATCAGAGATATCTATATAAAAGCCGTACAATATTGATGTAGACATAACTGCACAAGTATGAAAACATGTTTAGAAATTCAGCAGGGCCCTCGCTAAGAACACCGATCAAACTAATGAGGTTACCCTGGATAAATAAGACCATATTTCAATTTTGATCATTGTTATAAAAGACCAGCATATTCTATGCACTTCGTTGCGTGCATGTCAGCTACACCTCAATACAATTTGAAATGAGCATTGAACTTGATCATATGATCCTCATTTCAATCAGTTTATGCCCGGCGGCCATTTTATTGTTTCCATGGTTTCCACTTCACGTCTCAACGAGTGCTTCCATGCAATACAAAAATATTCTTGTATTGGGGGGTTGGAGAGGAGGTCGGGAAACAGACATGTACAAATGTGTTCACATTTCCCCTGGTAGTTATTATATTGGGTTTTGCCGAGGGATACATCTCCCCTGTGCCCCCCCCCCCTAAATCCATTACTGGCTTATATATCCATCTCTACTCCTGTTATCTGTTCGCAATCTAGCTGACATCAATACTAGCACACACAGTTGGGCGTGTTAGGGGAATACAGTAATCGATTGATGCAAAATTAGATATCATGGTCTGGAATATGCATGCATCATGTCGGTCAATATAACACATAAATGTAGGCCACTGTAGGTGGGGAGGGTATATAACACTGACTTTTTCATGGCCTGTAAGCCTACATATACAGTTAACAATTAAAATTATTCATACCCCTTGCATATTAAATTTTGATGTTTTTTTTTGTTGGTCTTTTTCGAAACTCAAGAATGAAAGGTGGACAGGTTGTTTCATGGCCTCTGTTGAATACTTTTAGATGGAAGTTTTAATGGCACATTATCAAGAAACATAAATCAGGACAAATAGATTATTCACATATTTAAATAAAATACAAACTTGGTAGGAGTATGACAAATTTAATTAAATGTACACTGGGTCTTATCGTATTTTGTCGCCACTAAAGCACATTATTGATAAGCATTGACGGTGAATTAAGCATCTATATGTATGAAAGTGCATTGATAAGTGTATAGTTTCACAAGATTTATTTTATACAAGGATTTTGACAAATCAAAAAATAGAAAGAAATTGTTCAGATCTCAATAAAATTGGTTGATATATATATATATATTCAGTTAGATAACTGCCTTCCACTTGCATTTAGGAATAACACATGGTCAAAAATATATTAAATATATAAAGTTTAATCATAAGATACGATATATGATAACAGAAGTAATCTCTCCGACAACAGAGTATTTCATCCTTCTTTTTTAAGTGTAATTACTGTTTTGTTGGAAATGAAAAATAAAACTGAAACTGAAACTGAACTTATTATGAATAAATTCGAAGATATTTATCATTGATTCAGAAATGTTCAATTGTCAAAACATGAGACTATTGAAATACAATAATATATCGCACCTGGGACTACATAATGAGACAAAAAAAGACGAAAGCCAGTCCCTAAATTAATCCTCCTTTTTACAGTTAAAATACGTGATCATTGTACTCATTCAAATTCGAAATTCGAAAATATAATTACCCGATTATCAATAGAAAAATGTTAGGGAAAGAAACATTTCGGATTCGGTGGTAATGGAATTATTATATCCCTAGGCAGTATGTAACTGAATTAAAGGGGAAGTCTACCCTAATAATAAGTTGGTATTCAAATAAAATCAGAAAAATATGCAAACCAAATTAGTAGCAGTTTGAGCAATTTTTGAAATTGTCATCAGTGAAAGACAAATTGGCAAATCTGTGACGTATCATGCGAGCTCCTCTCCAATTTGCTCCCTATAGAAAATAATTTGGGTAAAGTTGCTAACAGGGGTGGATACAGAGTGCCAGAAAGAAGGAGAGGAGATACATGTATTTCAATAATATATATTTTTCTATAAATCAGTAATTATTGATTTTTTTTTCCTTCTTTAACATGAGCATTATTTCCGGAATCCTTCCCCAAGATCTCTCGTAAGGGATGGGTAGGGGCAAACAATTTTCTTTCGCAAGTATTTCTGCTTTTCTAAGGCTTCAAAGGAAAGGGGCTCGGAATTTTATTTTACCCCGAAAAGGCTTTTGACAATTCATTCTCACACGAGGTGGCTGTTTTTACTTTAAAGGATCTTTGTTTCTCAAAGGGGGCTGATGGGTTTCTTTTGAACCACGAAAAGGCTTTTATGCTTTTCAAATAGAGAAGACTATTTACCCTATTTTTTCCACAAATGAGGGGGGGGCGGTTGTTTGCCCCCCTGAATCCGCCTTGAATGGTTAGGTCGACAGTCACATCTACATCATATTTGCTCACATTGAATCAATCACGAAACATAAAAGACCCAAGCCAGAAATGTATACGTCTGTTCATAGCCAGAAGGGCATTTACTCTGTGCTAAGGTATTGGACTTAACGCCCTTCTGGCTCCAAAAAGACGATACTGAAAACTTGTTTGCTCCAAGAGATTTCAAAACGTGCCCGAAGATTTCTATACCAAAGTTAGATCAACAGTGGTTCCATTGTGTGCAGGCATGCTGTATACAAGACCAAAGTATCGGTATGACATGGTACCAGGATCAACTCTTTGCTTGAATCTATTCTCAGATATTTGAATGATTCAACCGCGGGGGGGGGGGGGGGGGGGGAGATTTCCATTATTGGGTCAGATCGGAGTAGACTATCACGTACTTTGAAGCGCAAGTAATCTTATCAAAGAATATTTTCTTTTTCACACGCTCATATTGAATGCATGCTGCGCATACAATAAGAATGAATAAATGACATATGTTCATCCGGAAATATTGTATGGAATCAACTGCCAGTAGATTTGAAATGAATTAAACTCAAGGAGACCAATTTATTTGACAACTAACTGAAATCATCATCCATCAATATTTTGACTAAAACGTAACGTTTTTCTTGAACTATTGTAAATTGCATAATAGGTATATATTATAAATTGTAGTATACACTAATGACAAGCATTTGCGTCTATGTTACCGGCCCTAAACTCGATTAGCATTTAGCAATATGTTATTTTGTTAGTTTCTTAGCAAAGAAAATTTATAATGTTGTTGTGTATCGATATGATATAACATGAACATTGGTACTAAACGACCGAGTCATATAAAATAATGCTACTTTGTTTTCGGGCGCTCATACACTACAGACAAATATTTGGCTTCATATATCAAGATAGAATTGGGATAACTATGAACTATCAAATCAAGTTGATAAAATGTATTATTACAAAGTGTGGATTATTATGTTCTTTAAAGGTTTACATGGTGAGGTAGATGTGTCTTAGAAAGATCTTAAAGTTCTTGTCAGAACTATAACCACGAAAGAATTACACAACAGTTCTTTTAAGAACTAAAACTTGTCTGCAGGAAAGAATACCCCAGTCCTAGAACTACACGCATGGTGTACCCGTAAAGTTTTCTTCATTAATAGGTGGCTTCTACTGTCAACCATTCAAGTATGAACGATTTAAGGATTTCCATTTAAGAAATGTTTTCTTATGTGGTTTCTTACATTCCATATGAGAAACCCTATATCCATATACATCCACCTTGTCTACACTTCCAAATATTGGCCAAAGCAAGAACCAATTACCATCTACAAACAGAAATGACTTTCCCATTCAAGCATTTTGTTTGTTTTGTTTTGGCAGTAAACAAAAGGTGATGTCACACGAGGACACCTTTCCCGTTTACAATAGGAGCAGGCAGATGTTGTAAAAATAGCTTTTAAGCTCAATGGTCTATACCTTTCAATATACTCCTGTCTGCTTTACATTTCATACATTGGAGGTCAAAGGGATCCGGTAACTTTGTCTCAGATTCTGAAACAAAATCCTGGATTTAGCTCATGCTGCAATGATAATTATAATCCTTAGGGTCATTCAGTAACCCCATGACTTTTACAATCCGATCACCTGTCTGATTATCAAGATATTTATGATTGGAATTACAAATTTTAAAAACCGTTTGCCAAACGGTTTTCATGACACTACAGTCTTTTGGGGGAAAACGAGTATGGTAAAACCGATCACCCAAAGATTTTTTACTTTTTTGAGGCACTTCTTGATCATTTTGAAGCGCAATTTTTTAGGGCTTCAATATTACACCATATCACACCATATCACAAACACTGATAACATGAAGGGCCGTGTATATCAGATTTAACGTTGTTAAACGATGCCTTGCAGGTTCTGGAACCGCTTTCAGACTCTTCTGTAAATGTAGATGTACGTCGATATAGTCGGAAAATTCGAATTGGTGCGACGACTCTGTTTACTTCTAAACTCTGGAATATATTACCCTAAAACATCAAAAGTTCTGTATAAGAGATTTATATTGTCAAAGAAAACTATACGACTTATAAGCTTCACCTTTTGTTAAGTTTCCATTTGCTGTATCATTTATGATCAATGTAAATGAATACTTTCTGCATTTTTGTGATTTTATAATGATTTGAAAGTAAAATTAATTGAATTGATTTTTTTAAATCCATTTTATTCCTGAAGCCGCGTCTGATAATTGCTTTTCACAAAACGATGGTACATAAATAATGCTCTGTATTAAACCTAATTCAGTACCGCTATCATCAAGTATACACTACGGTAAATTTGGTTTGTCGGTCAGAATCTTCAGAACACGATAACGAAAAAAACACAAGCACTGTTAAAATAACCCAACTTCATATTCCAATGCTAATAAATGTTATCACCATTATGAGGTGAATTTTGCTTAAAGAAATATATACGCAAACGCTGTTCAAGTAAACTAATGTTATGTTCCAGTGCTAATAAATAAAATTAACATTATAAGATTATTTCCGCTTAAAGGAATGTAAGGGTAGAATTGTGAAATATTAATGATATTATCAGAATTCTCAACTACATTCTTTACCTATGGAGTCATTGGTTTCAAGGAAATAGCGAGGACAAAGATATAAAGGGATGACAAATAAATGACAAGGTTATGTTTAGTCAGGCTCTAGTGATTCAAATCACGCAGAGAACAATGTCTAGTTTCAAAATGATATTTGATTAATACTGTTTCTCTATTATACTGGTATCCCAGTCATGCCAGTCGTATATTTTGTTCAATAGTGATACTATTTTTTTAAATTTCATTTGTTCTTCATTACGCGACAGTAAATTAGCCACCCAAAGACATAAAAGTGTCTACTACTTACTATGATAACACACTGTACATTGGGTTAATCATATTGTAAATTTGTAAATAGTCATCTTTAACTTGAGGTCCTATTACATCTTTTGTATTTTAAAGTCTTTTATATTTGACTTTTCAATGTGATCATAAAATGAAAACAAAACTGGTAGATTCGTGTATACATACATTTTGGCAATCGAGCAATAAATCATGAATTGAAATTGAAAGCGAAAATATATCCATACTATCACTGGATATGATTGAAGACAACTGACTAGAAATGTTTTGTTTGAATAATGGTATTATTTTCATTTTGATGTCAGAGTCTTTATTTTGTATTGCATTTAAGAGACACATGTCATAAAGAAAATAGATAAATATTCATTCATGATTGATCATCAAAGATTCATCATTAAACCCATAATATTCTCCATCGGAATAGACATAAACTAATAACATTTGGTGACAGCAATGCTCAGCAGATTTTAAGATAACAAACAAAGCTTTCATATGAAATAAACATTATTTTGCCTGCTCATAGTTGGAGATTTTATAAATTTGTTTTAAATGTCGTTAAGCACTGCATAACCTTTCTAAATAATTCAATATTGTTCGAAATGAACTAATATATACATATATCTTTTTAAATAATAATAATACTGGTTTTTGTATAGCGCTCATGTCTGTCAGATTTGACACTCCTGTCGCTCCACAATAATTATTACCATATATATATATATCGTATATTCATACTTTTAATAAATTCCAACATTGTATTAAATACATCTTTTGTGGAGTATGATAGCAAAAGTTTGAGGAATGGGCATAATATTACAACAAAATATTTTTTGTACATATAATTATAAGTACCATTATTATTTATTGACCTATCACTTTAGGTTTCATCCAATTATCATTGAGCATGTTGGGGAAAATAGTAAAGGGCGCTTGCCCATGACTGAATCAACTTGGTTATGAACTAAGGACCTTCAAGATAGGAGACCACTGCTCTACCACTGTGGCATCATCATCATGGCTGTCATCACCATCATCATGGCTGTCTTCGTCATCATCATGGCCGTCATCGTCATCATCACCTATTATATAGTCACCATTATCATCATCACTATCATCACCATCGTCATCACAAAGTACGACAATACTCTGTAAGAGGGATGTACTCCAATGGAAGTAGAAGATCACCAATATCATCACCATCATCATCATTAATGTCATCATCATCATCATCACCATCATCATCATTAATGTCATCATCATCATCACCATCATCATCATCATTAATGTCATCATCATCATCATCATCATTAATATCATCATCATCATCACTATCATCATCATCATCATCATTTATGTCATCACCATCATCATACTTAATGTCATCATCAAAACTGATACTACACAGTGCATAATTATATATTAACCTTGGGTCTGATGTCGATGCTGGTCGTTCTTGGAGCAGGATTCGGACCAGCCTCCACATCGAACGCCGTCTCTTTCTTAATCGGTTGCCCATCAGATACCTGTAAGGCAAGATTAATACTGGACATAGATCCTCCCTTATAACCATTGGTAGGCTGAGCATATCTGACCTCCGCATCACTACCGGGTGGCGTCCCCCTTGGCGTGCTTCTCGTCTTCGTCAACCGTTTGTTTTTCGGTTTGTCATCGTCATCTTGGTAATATGCCTGGTTGTCTCCGCCCTTGACCGCGGTGGGCTTCAGAACTGGGTTAGCATAGGTAGCCTGAGCAGTAGGGTAAGGCTTTGGGTTGATGAGTTCTAAGACCGAAGCGGGTGTTCTGGAGCGACTAGGAGGATCATTGGGGGTGGAGTAGTTCCTAGGACCAGCAACAGGTGTCTGTGATCGGCTAGGAGCGTTGTCCGTATCTGAAGCAGGGTACGGCTGTGGATTACGAATCGAGTCTAGGTATCGCTGCGACATGTTGTCTGTCTGACTATCAGCTGTAGATCAAAACAAACGAGGAAACAATTATCGTGGCGCTTCGATCATGAGCAGTAACAACATCAGGTGCAAGTCCTAGCAATGCTAAATCCCATATATTCCACTAACGATATGGCGGTTATAAAAAGACGAAGCTATTTCACACCGTTTCCTCATCCGACTGTACACCCGAATCAAATAATAACACTGCGACTGAATAATCTCACTATACCTTTCCTACATACAGGAGGCGGTGGTCTGAGGGAGTTTTTGAATTAACGGTTTCGTAATTCTAAAGGAATGCTATCCATTATGCGGTCGGCTGTGCATTCGAGTCCGTCGCACCATACAATGGTGTTTTGCATTTCAAAACGTGTACTCAACCGAAGCAAAACAAGCTTACCTCGACCGTTCTGGGGATCGTATATCAAACCACGAATGGTACAGTATTATTGTCAAGCCATAAACGTATTGTCAGAATCGAACTGCATTGTGGGCCGAGTATTATGATTTCATTCTGATTCTCTCTTCTTGCTATTCATGTTTTCACGTGCAGGGTGCATGTTTCCTTTGAATGAAAAATAGAAAAAGTACGTTCCAGGGGACTTCTTTGTACAAGCTCAAATTGAATGAGCATCTCCAATTGGGTCCAAATACATGTTTGAAAACATATTTTTCTATATATTGATTTCTAAGCATACTTTGTTCATGTTATATTGTAAAACAGCATCTGAGGAACTAACACTTCAACAGGCTCTGCTTCTAGATATAGTTCCTCTTTTCTTGTGCTTTTTCTATTATATTTGTCGTTTAATTGCATATTTTTGTAATATAATTATTCATTGTATTATATTTTGCATGAGAAATAAAAAATCATTTGAATCAATGTCGTCGTTTTCATGATATACTATTGACTTTGATAGATGAATACATTCTATTTTATTACGGGCAAAGAGCATCATGATAAATTGATATTCATTCGCAACACAATAGTCATCAAGGTATGTTATCTTATCCAACAGAGCATAGTTTGTTTGATTTCAAGCACGCTAACAACTTCCATTCTTTGCTTTCAGGTAAAGCTTACGTTGGAAATTCAGTCTTATGAAACCATATAAGAGTGGAGGGTTCATTAAACAAGTCGGTGTTTGGCATTAAAACCTGAGCCTTATCAATTTCTTTTAATTTGATAGTTTGGAAGTAGTTCTGTATTTTCTTTATTTTAATTGGAATAGTAAATCTTGATACTCTGGTATAATATGCTGTAAAGCATTATTATGACAATATTATATTTTTACAGTAGGCTTACTGTCGCACCATGTGAGAGAGGGGAGAGGACTGGGGAGTCCTGAAAAGGACTGTTGGTAATCTTTATTTAGCTTATAGTTATACCGGAGTGTTGGCTCAGTTAGTAGAGCGTCCGCCTCACAACCGGGAGGTCGTGTCATACCAAAAGACGTTAAAAGATGGGAGTTGTTGCTACCTTGTTTGGCGTTCAACAATAAGGGATAGAGCAACGTCGATCTGGCGCTGCTCATTGGCTGCCGGGCTCACGATCAATTGGGCAAAAAGAATTTCCGTTTCGGTTTAATAAAATTTGGTGTGGACTATTAGGCTATTATTATTATTATTATTATTATTATTATAAAGAGAACTATAACAGCGCCGGTTGGAGAGGATGGGTATTAGGAGGGGCTCTAACTGGCGCTATAGAAGTTTAGAACTATAAGCTCATAGAAAGATTACCAACAGTCCTTTTCGGGACTCCCCAATCTTCGCCCCTCTCTCTCACATGGTGCAACCGTAAGCCTACTTACTGTATATCTACATCACCATGCAAGCCGATACTTGTAAGGAGCATCTAATAATACAAGTATTGAATAAGGAAATTCGTGATCATGGAGAATTGTCAAAGAAATGATGATTGCGATCAGGAAGGTTAATTTCTTTTCATGATCGAGGGTTGGAACATACTCGAAGTAGAGCAACCGCAAATCAAAAAAGGGGATGGTGAATATTCCACCACCCCCCCCCCCCCCCTCCCTCCATAAGTCTGGAAGGAAAAGCTGTATTTTACAGAATTCAGTCTAAAGGATCACATGAAATTAAAATGTAATCACATTAATAATAATACCCAAATGAAAAGTCTGTGGAAGGTCGATATGGGAACCAACCCCCAAACAATAAAGGAATGCTATTAAAGACCCTAACCGAAATTGAATCTGTTGACTTTGGAAGGTTCGAGACAAGATATATGCAGTAATACTTTGCAACGTTGAATCAGTAGGTCCATGGTTGAATATACATTTTCAACCCAGAATCTGAAGGGTGAAGAACAATAAATGCACGCGAGGTGGCGCCTCTACCAATACCTTTTCTGCTACATGAACATAATTTATCATACCGTCTCTCTCTCTCTCTCTCTCTTTCTCTCTCCCTCTCTTTCTCTTTCTCTCCTCTCTTTTCTTCACTCTCTCTCTCTCTCCCTCCTCCTCTCTTTCCCCTCTCTCTCCCCACTGTCTATCTCTCTCTCTCTCTCTGTCTCTCTCTGACTCTTTCTCTCTCCTATACCTTAGTTTCTCTCTCTTATACCTCAGTTTCTCCCCTCTCTCTCTTTTTATACCTTAAATCCCTTTATTACTCCCTCGTTCTCTCTATACATTTCAATATTGCTCCTCCTTTATTCCTTTTCTCCATCCATCTCATTTCAAGTTTCAAATAAATACATACTGTGCCCATGATGAAACATGACCGAATGTACCACAATTTTACTGGAAAACCTTTCAAAAGAAGAACTTGAGGACAGCATGCAAGCACAGACTCGTATTTGACAATTTCCCCAAAGCTGAAAAAGGTGTGTGCTTGCAAACTACCCCCCCCCCCCCCTCCCGCCATAAATACACAGGTACAATCAAATAACAAGATAATTGAAACCATTTTCTGTTGTGTTTCTACGTTTATTTACGTATCAAATTACAAAAGTCCCTGCACAATGACATCTACATAATGAATATAATACATGAATTTTCTAATTTCGGTGAACCTAGCACAGATAAGTCTCCATTTGCCAGTATAACGGATTGGAGAAATCTAGAGTGGGTAGGAATCCGTAGGATGCACTAGTTATTTCTTATAAGCCCTTACGATGACCATTATACGATGGGGATATTCACAATGAAGCGGAGATGGTGCACACATTGTGCGCGCGTACGAACGCCTTCAGCGGTCTATTACAAACTTTTCGAGTGCTTCAGAATGTTATTAAAAGAACGATTGATGAGCTTTGCTTTAAAGTTTAAGGTAAGCAACTGGACGTGCAGCTATAGGTCATTATATAAAAGGTCTGTTACTTTACTAAGGGTACTAGCGCATCGACTTGGTTTCGAACATGGGACCTCCCGGTTACGAGACATGACTGCCCTACCACAGAGCCGCACATAAATCCGCATCATTGCGATGGCTCATAGTATAGGCATTTGTCATAAGATTGCTTTCTTCTGAAGTTCTCAAGGGACTCTAACACAAGGTTTCGATCAACAATCCAAAACTAATATCTACATTATACGGTATATCGTTTACCATCTAGGATGAATGTCCTCCTCTAACAGCATATATACAGACTCAAAATTTACACTAAATGCTACTGCACTCTCCAACAAGCAAACTATATTAAATAGAGTTCTTGACCGTAACGGTCCTTCAATTAGTCCTGAATTTCTTCGTCTAAACACGAACACTATTATAAAGGCTGGTGAGTTTCACATTTGACGTTGATTGTTGCTCTTACATGGTCAATTTCAAAGAGTTTTCGATTCCGAGAGAACTTCGATGTATTCGTCCAAATCTAAATGCCCCTCGATACCATGATCTTGCTTTACTCTTGGTCAATAATTCTCGCAAAGAATTCTAGAGATCGATTGAAGTCTCGGAGGTTCTGTGGTTGATTCCGCTTTGATATCACCAACCGCACGTCTGCAATTTTCCATTAAAGAGTTTTCGACAAATCGTAGGGCTCCTGGATTTCTTCGTTGAATTTGTCTTTCAAATAATTCTATAAATCAAGACAGGTCTAAGGATCTTCGATTTAATCTGTTTTGTTGCTATTACGGACCGATACCACCGGATTTCTCCTTCTTGTAAATTCTTTCACAATGTCCTTGAGGAATGCTAAAACTTTACAGAGTTCTCGATCGTGACAGGTCTTCGATCCACCCTGCATTAATTCCTCCAAACCCGAATGCCCCAGGGCCTGTGAATCTCCTGTAGGTAAGCACCTCCCTATCCACAGGTTTATCTTCAGCCGATGCCGTCAGCTCGCGCATATCCAATCCGCTCTCGTAGATCACATTATCCACCCACCCGCTCTCGCTCTGTCGCCTGGATGTCTCCTCGGACTTGGTGATGACGTTCAGCGTCGTCGCTCGGTCTATCAGATGCTGCAGGGAATACGCGGTGACGAACGAATCGCCGGTCGTACCCGTACCCGAGCGATGGAACCTTGAGCGACGCTCTTCGGCTTCAGTGATCTCGGCGTAGATGCTGGACCGGTTGCTGTCGTGAGCTGAGAGGTAGGATAGGTGTTTCCAGCGAGGTAAAGTGGAGCCGTTGTCGTTGATGAACAGGTCCTTCTGATGGGTGATCTCCATTGTGCCTCGCTCTGATTTAGTCGATGAGATCTCCTCGTAGGGGTGAGCGGTGGAACTCAGAATCCTGGAGCAGAAAGAAAAGTAGTCATAAAGTGTTATTGTTTTACAATGTTATCAAAATATCATAATGGTAATCGGTAATCATAGCTTATTTTCATCATATCTAACGATCACAATTGAATATTATAATCATAGTAACGGAACAAAAAAATAATCATAGAAGGTGTCCATTTAGTCGATTCGTATATGAGCACTACTAAAAGTAGGAGAAGAATAATTATATCAATTGTACAGCAGCAGTTCAATTTTTGAAATTCACGACCTCGTAATTTGATTCAATCAGCCGATGATAACATACAGTATTTCAAAAATAAATTAGCAGAGTCGATACTCAGACGGCTGATAGAAATGAGAAAACGCCCTCTTGTGAACCCTGGAGATAATGATCTAGAAACGGATCATGGAAAAACGCCGAAAAACAGAAAAAGAACTAGACTCAATATTCATGTTGACGACGAGAATATAATTTATTAGGTAGTTCCAGCAACCCCCCCCCCCCCCCCCCCCCCCCCCCTCTGAAAACTCCCATGAAAACGTCAGTATATGGATAACCCACGAGAGGATTTCCGGGGTTTCTCTTATTTAATCTCGACCCATAAGTTCCCGATTCCAGACATCACGTTCACGAGAACAATTAGGGAACAATATTATGCCGGGAAAGTGATCCCCCTCTTTCTGACAATACGGAATCCACCCCTGGATTTTTTTTTATATTGTTAGATTTAGATGCTTATTGAGATGACCCACCTTATCTTCCTAACGAGGCACACGACAACGACCACAAATAGGATGAGGATGACGACCACGGCACTGCTGGCGACCACGGCAATTAGGAAGGTCAGAGAGGGTCGATTACCTGAAGAAAAAAAAATCAAGCAAACATTAATTGATTATGTGGTTATTTTAATTCTTTTCGACAGAATTTGTGCCTGGGATAGGAAATGTGAGCTTGTCTACTTTATGCATGGGATCTCCCCTCAATATCAATGAACGCGATAAGATGACAGCTTCTTTACATTCTCTCAATTAAAAACGACTTCATGAATTGATTATTAATGGTACCAATATATATCATTAAAAAAATCACTCGACACAAACCACATCCAAAGTATTATGGACAATTACGAAATAACAACAACATGCCAAGTACTATGAGAACAATTTCTTTATTTGCTTCATTATTATTATCATGCCCGTTAAAAATCTGATACAAGTTCCTGGTTTATGAAATACAATATAGCCTATGCCTAATGACTTTAAAAGTGTTTGAATAGTTTTCTTTTCACTTACCGCCTGTATCTAAAGTATTTCCTTGTGATATGTTACCCGCTTGCTCTACAGGCAGTGTCGATGTTTCTTCTACTATGCCTCCATGCTCACTTCTACCTGTAAAAGAGCGACAACAACAAAAAAGAATAATAAATATATGATATATGTAATATGTTTTATGATAGTTTAAAAGAGACTCCGCCGCTATGAAGCTGTGATTACTGGCAGCAGTTAATCGTCGGGTCTTAATCTTCCTGTTGTCATGATTAATTACAGAATGTCACACATTTCTAAAACTCTGGTCCGTGAATGGTCATCCCTTTTCAACTTTTAATCTTCATTTATTATTTTAATAGACGATAAAAATGGTACTGAATAGAATATTGACATCAACCTTCTGTATTAATATAAGATATTGACATACATTTCATGATGTAAGATATAACCATTAACGAACTTGCAGACAAAATAGTTTAAAAGTATACGGTCGGAGGATCCGCTGTTTGGGATTATGTAGATTTGCTTGAATAGAGATACAATCGAGATATGACATAATCGTCCCGACACATATTGGACTAATGAAGAATGTAACACTATGGATTTTTTTTTAATGGAGAAATCCTATATCTAGCAAGGAATCCAGTCTGGCAAATGTTTCATGTTAGTAATGCTTTCCCCTTCTTTTAAGAAAACACGATAATGAATACCACTCTTCATTTGCAAGTAATTTGGAGTGCCAATTAATTATCTGCTCAAGTGTTAATACGCACTTCCATGTTTAACAACATTAAATTACTTTGCGGTTATTCATGGATAACAGGTCACACCTGTTTCTTTGTGTGCCAATTCAAGTTAACAGGACAGCCAATAAAGTTTTATTACTTTGTTTATTTGTTATTTTTTTGAAAAGGAACGTTTAAAGGATTTCGATTGAAATCATCAACATATTAATGCTTTTTTGCTGATATTGATTAAGTTGTTATTCTTTTCCCTTGTTTCTAATTACATAGTATTAATGCATTACATAGTATTTATACATTAGCATATGATTGTATGCATCAATTATTATTCCATGTATTTATGACAACTCGAATCCTCTCTCTAAACCACATTAACCCTCAAGCGCGGAAAACATCATAATCAGTCCCACATGCCGTGATGCATGTAAGCTAGGCCCCTATGTTTGTATCTATTTGTAGAGAACATTCAATGGATCAAAATGATTAGAGAAAGAGAGAATTATAATCTTGGATCATGATGTGGTCTCTCACTAACTAACCAATTTCAAATGACGTCATCAGTGACGCAGGTGCCGTGGGGATCGCACGAATTTGACCCATATTATTCGATAAAAAGTGGGTCATGTCGAAACTCGAACACTGGCTCGTCACCTGCCTTTCACCAACCGTACAATCCATCAATATTTGGGTATAAATAATCAGTTTAGTTATGCCAAGCTTGATGAAAAATATAATTTGGGATTACACGAACATTCCGCGGCATATCCAGCATACCGTGTAGAACCTGGTATACCCCCGTTTAAAGCCCTCCCCCTGGGAGAAAAAAAACTAAGTAAAAGTAAAAACTTGCTTTAGGTATGCCCCCGCCCCTATGTTCATCCATTTCGGAATACGTCACTGGATGAATATGACTGGTGGGGAATTTAGGTCAAGTTCATTATTCTCATAGCAATTATCATGATCTTTTGTCCTTCTCTTGAACTTAATCTGTTCATGATTTTGTGTTAAACTATCTCGTGTATTGTTGTGTCTCTTTTATAATTTCGAAATTGACATATACATTTTTTCATATAATTACGCACAACGCACTCCGATTTTTGTAGTGTTTTGATTGTCGGTTTAGTTGGATAAGAAATACACCAATTAGATTACAATATGGTTTCTTTCACTATCACGTGACCGTCCTCACCGCAGAGACAGGCAAGATGACAGCGCGGTTACACGCTAACATGCCAAGTACTGTCAAGGATAATGCTGTGAGGTTTCTTCAATTAAACATCGATAACATGTTTCTATGTTTGTTTAAAGGGGAAGTCCACCCTGATATTAAGTAGGTTTGGATAGAAGCAGAAAAATGAGAGAAACGGGTGAGTGAAAGTTTGAGCAAAAACCGATTAAAAGTAAGAAAGTTATGAACTTTCGAAGGTGTGATCAATCAAAAATACATATTGGCAAGTATCTTGCTACATCTCCCATTTGCCCTGTACTAAAAAAAACACATAAAAATCATCGATCAAACATTCATCCTAAATATGATTATTACAAATATGTTTTTATACAACCCCTATATGAAACAAATCTATTCCGTCACCAATAACTAAGAAAATAAAAAATTATTAAATTTTCTGTACGGAGCAAATTGAAGAGGAGCTCACAAGATACGTCACGGTGTTGCCATTTCATAACTTTGCTATTTTTAATCTAATATTACTCAAACTTTACCTATTTGTTGTTCTCATTATTCTGCTGTTATAAAAACCAACTTAATATTAGGTTGAAATTCCCTTTAAAATGCATGAGGAAAACGCCAATGAGATTACAATATTCCCCCTATCACTGTCACGTGACCTACATGACCGCACGGCATGGAAGAAGATTATAGTGGCATTCTAACCATAGTGTGTGGGCTCATTTGATTTTAGATGATGACGTAATGTAGTTGAATTTAACCATGACTGCATTAGTATTCAGATTAATATTTCAGCTATTTAGATTTTGGAGCTTGTTAAATGCTTAAATCAATTAGTTCCACGAGGACACCATGCATATACGTCATAATTGCTAGACAATATTTTAATTTTATTTCTATATATAAGTTCTTAATATAAATAATAAAATACATGACTGTTTCCCTCTCTTTCCTTCTATCTCTATCTCTCTCTCTTTCAAGTTTTCTTTCTTTCTTTCTTCTTCTTCTTCTTCGTTTCTTGTTGTTGTTGTTCTTCTTCTTTTGCTTCTTCTTCTTTTACATTCTACGATTTTCCAAATACGGAGATAATGATCTCCATGCTGTTTTTATTCTGAGCCCTGAAAGTTCTTACTTCGTTTGATTTTTGAAAGATAAATGTTTGAAGTAATAGCTCAGCCAAGTTCATTTGATGATCCCCTCCCACTCTCGCACATGGCGGTAGAGATTACAAGGTATACTCACCTGTAAATTTCCGAGAGCTGTAAACGGTGAAAGTCAGGTTGCTAAGGGCAACGCCACTGTTTGGAGTTTCTCCCACCGTTGCTTCAAATATGAGCTGATGAAACGAGTTTAAAGAAAGAAAAATAAATAGATTGGCATGACCAATACTAACATTGACACATTTACATAAACATATCACACACAGAAAGGGGAGTGAAATGAGAGAGAGAGGGAGAGAGAGAGAGAGAAAGAGAGAGAGGGAGAGAGAGAGAGAGAGAGAGAGAGCGAGAGAGAGAGAGAGTGAGTGGGGGTGGGCAGGGTAAGAAATTCAACATGTTCAAAGGCGTCGATATAGAGACAAAATAATTTACCCCCACCCCTCCACAGAAAATACTTTTTTTTTTTAATCCTGACAACACGTAGGTCCCATCTCTTACTGTTTTGTAAGTATAATCTGTGGCGTTTTACTTTTTTCATATTTCATTTTTTAACAGGCGATATGTTATTTTTCGGATTTTGAAATTATCGACAAAATCGATTATTGTATTCACTTTTTAACCGACCGGAAGGGGGAGGCTAGGTTTTATTATTTTCTAAAGCAGGAACCAAAAAAAAAAAAAAAAAAAAATGGCGTCAGTATCAATTATTTTAGATTATTGTTTAAACCGAATTACCTTTTCAATGTGAGGAAAGTTACTTTTTTTTAAAGTGCTTCATAACCATGAATTATCTGGTGAACCGAACAAATGTTTCATATTCTTGAAAATGGAAAATGGAAAATTCCGTCTAAGAGAAGGATCGACGGTCTAAACTTCTAAAGAAACACCTGCTAGAGATGTCCTTCTTCGTATGCACTAAAATAGAAGTGACCAATAATGAGTCAGGTAGGCCGTTCTGTTGCTACCTGTTTCTGACCAATCAGGTAAACTTGTTATCATTCTCGGAACGTCCATTTGTCCACTAACCGGCCATTGGAGTCGTCGTCGTGGGGGTAGGAAGGGTGGGGTGGGAGGAGTGGAGAGGGGGCCGGGGGTAGGAGGGGGAAGGGATGGTTGAATCATCGCAACATAACCATTCTCATATGTGCGTTGGTTTGTGTCCACTAACCGGCCACTAGAGCCGCCGTCATCGCGGAGGGGGTGGGGTGGGGCTGGGGAGGGGACAGGAGGGGATGGGAGGGTAAAGGATAGGCACTAGCCCGCCACTGAAGCCGTTGTCACGGAGGAAGGGGTTTGTGGGTAGGTTACAGGAGGGGAAGAGATAGTTTAATGATTTTAAATCATCATCATTCTCCTATTACGGGAACTGGTTTGTCGTACATTAGACGGCTACTGGAGCCGTCATCACTGGGGATGGGGATCGAGTTAAAGGGTTTAAGGGACGAATGAGGGTACGTGCCCATGCTCCCGCTGAAAACATTTTCTTTCAATTGAATATACCAAATAACCTTTATGAAACTATTTTATGTCTGCATGTTTGGGGTTCTGTGTCGTTTTTGTTTATAGATACTGCAAATACACTGATAGTAAATCAACTTGAAAGTATACTGTCCTCATTTTATAGAGGGTAAATCTAACTTCAATGTGGGTCTCGATATGAAATATTACCCTAATGCTATTAATTATAATACCATTAAACTGTAGTTTCATATACAGTTTACTCAATTATTCATACCCCTTGAAATGTGATGTTTTTTGTGCGTTTCGTAACTCAAGAATGAAAGGTTTACTGATTGAATTAAGATGTTTGTTGAACACTTTGAATTAAGCTTTAATAAATCATGTCACAATCTCAAGAAACATAAATCAGGACAAATGAATCGATCACATACTTAACAAATTACAAAACTTGGTAAGGGTATGAACAATTTTGTTGTTTAGTGTTCATGTACTGTAGTATGTGATGGACACAACGATGTTGATCATTGGTCCCATTAATCAATATAAGCAGAAAATGAGACCTAGATCTTACCTGGAACGGTTCCGAGACGGACTCGTTAAAATTCGCCTTTCTCCATCCTTTTCCGTCACTTCCCTTCCTCATCAGTATCCTCTTGTTATTGGTAGAACCATGGTTCATGATGAACACCTGTAGCTCTCCTCCATCCCGACGGTAGACGTTGTACCAGAAGGAGACGGTTACCATGGAATCGCCCGTGGCGGGAAAGATACCCGACCGGAAGCGAGCAATGGAACCGGGTGAAGGGCGGGTACCCTCCTTGCACGCACAGACGAACGTATCTAGTGAAGAAAGTAAAGAATAAATTGTATACAGTGCGAGTCCTTAAAAAAGTTTACACCTAGAAAATTGCTAATTATTTTAAAAATCATCTATGAACAGTAAATGATTATACATCTTATGAAAGAGTGTTTTATCCCAAATCAATCGGTATCATTTTTTGTGTGGTATTTGTTCACGCTTGGATTAACAAGAGGCATTGTTTGCGAGAGTGCAAAAATCGACTTGCGCCAAAGTTGCTTATGTGATGTTTGAATAAAACAATTGGGATTTGGGTATTAATTCGGTCTTTGCAGATCCAAATAACATCCCTAACAAAATCAATCATGCCACACATATCAAATATCGAATATCAAATATCAACGAACATTTGTGCACGTGTGTGTGACTTTGCTTCTGCAAAAAGCATATGTAATGCATGTCATTTGATACATTCCATTCATTCTCTCACTCCGCTAATCCCAACATAATACATGCTGTAGGCATCACTTTGGGGCAAGTCGATTTTTTTGCACTCTCGCAAACAATGCCTCCTGTTCATCCAAGCTTGAACACGTACCACACAAATATGATACCAAATGAGTTGGTATAAAACACTCTTTCATAAAATGTACAATCATTTACTGTTCATAGATGATTTTAAAAATAATTAGCAATTTTCTTGGTGTAAACTTTATTTTATTTTTTACTCACACGGTATATATAAAGTGGCGGATTATCTGACCTGTGGGGATGCACGAGTCTTACAAAGATATTGATATTGGATTGACCGGGCAGTGGTGGACACATCACATCTGCCCTCTGGATACCGATTGATATAACTAGAGTTTGTCACCGTTTTTATTACTGGTTCGGGAATTAACTTTCAATCAATCAGTTCGGGTCCTTGCTCGGAGTCAGTGGTCTTTGACAGTGCATTTTTATTTAGAGCTGTCTCTCTCTATCCATGTGTACTAAATCATTAAACAAATTATTTTCCTCCTTACGCAACACCAGCCGTATTTATTCAGAAATCAGGTAACTGGTTGTTGAAATTTGTGTATTTCTAAAAGATGACCAATAATACTGACATTATTGATCATGATCTTTAAGATCAATGAGAGCATATAATCCGTGTTCGGGCATTTTATGACGCGATTAACAAATAACAGGCAAGCTTTTCTCGAATTCTCTAAAAGCTCTGTTCGATCAAGTTGTTACTCATCTTGCATGTAACAAATAAGATCGGGTTGATTATCATATTACATGTATGGAAGGCTTTGACCTTTAAGAAAAGATATGCCTTAATTGAGAGATATCCTGAGGTTGAGAACCCCTCCCGCCATTCTCGCCTTCCTCTAGCTTGTTATTCAGGAAGGGCGTAGCAAGGGGGGGGGGTCATCCGCCCCCACCCCTTCACTCGGGACAACCACAAAAAGGACCCTTACAGTGCCGGTGGCGTATCTAGAAATGTATGATCAGAGAGGGTTCCTTTTGGAGAGGGAAGCGGGATGTACTACCTGGGTTATTTAGGACCGGAGAAGTGAGGAGATCCCATCCGCCCCCTACCCTTCACTCTAGACACCCCCCCCCCAAAAAAGCGATGCGGTGCTGGTGGCGTATCCACAAATATATATAAGGGTTTGCGGAGGACCTTCCTTTTCAGAGGAGAAGGGGCCCGCGAAATGTCTCTGTTTAGTTCCACATGAGAGACATATTAATACAAGCAGTGACAAAATAGAATTTCCTTTTTCCCCTTATAGCCTTCGAAAGGGTGTGGCGTTTAGACCGGGTCCATCCAGTATAGGGCATTCCACAGCTTAAAATGTCGTGCAATAAACCTTGTACCTGTATTGAAATATTCCAACATCCTAGATTAAAGAGAATCTACAGCCTAATATTTCTTAGTTAGTGTAACATAGGGTCCATAATCTTTTATGACAAGGGGCTCTAGCTTAAATAATTTTCATCCTACTAAAAAAGTTTTTTAAAAACCTCACTTTTTATTTTTTTTTAAACTCGATTTCCCTACCCTATTCCCCTGTGGTAACGCCCCTACTTCTAACAAAATTGTCCGGTTCACTCACCTGATGGGGCAGTATCTTGATTTCTTGTGTTTGAATATGACCTTTGACCTGTCCAGTTAAAGTCATCGTCTGTATCCTGCGTGTAGTCGCATATTCCAGTCGCTGAACCAAAATCACAGTCATAGTGAGCTGGAAAAAAATGATTACAGAGGTAACAACATAACATTTACCCTAGAAAACAAATGTAAATTGAATAAGGTAGCAACATTAAGCATTAAAGTCACACTCATATCGAACAAAGAAAAGAATGCTGAGAGATAAACGAGCTCTTGTGGGTCTTTTATTTGAGTTAAAATCTTATTCTAAGTATGAGTCGTGGAATTATTTGATAGACACTAATCTATATGTTGCACGGGAGGGTTTCCCCGCCACCATCAACAAAAAGGAACCCCGTATACACTTGTTCAAACTTTTTCAAATCATGACAGATTTTTAACAATGTATAAGTAACCCATGAAAATAAAAGTGATAAAATCAAAGTATATTTTCATTTCAAATAATCAAAACATTTGGCTATATCAAATGCTCAATGCGTACGATGAATTCTCGAGTACACCTTTCAACATTTTGGGCATTTAGTCAAATCTTAACCATCATGTCTTCGATAGCCCAAATATCAGCTTTTCTGTTTCACTTTACTTTCTTGAAAATGTTATTTTTCATCAAAACATACTAGTTGAGATATAAAATTGAAAAAATACCCCATTGCCTGAATATAAGATATTGGGTGACCGGCTTTGAGACGGCGGATGCCCGTATATTGTTAAAGATAAGCTCCAGTTCTGGTAGTGGTGCAAAAAACATTGAAACAGTTTCTATTCAAATTCACACCTTGTTAATTCTCAGGGTGCAGCCCCCAGCCCTATCCGACTGGGACATAGATGCCTGAGCCTCATCTTATAAACAGTTGCGATTAATCAAGTTCTCCAACTAATCCCAAATTTTTATTTTATGGACAGACTTGCGATTTATATTATTCTCACGATAAGTTTAGACTTGCTCGTATGAATTCCAACTCTTTGCTTTGTTCTTGGGATCCTATGTAGACATTCTAGTAGATAACGTGTAATTTCAAGCATTTCAACAACAAAAAGGAAGATAAAAAAACATATCGAAAATGAATATCAAATACCTACATTACTACATGCTTTAGTATGACCTAGCTCTTATTCCATTAAAACGGTATTTGACTTTTTGGTATTATTCGTTCATAGTGATATGTCAGTATAGACCTAGAGATTATACTGAATCAAGCTGCTGAACAGGTTCTATTTGAACATGAAATGGGTATAGAGTTAACGGGTTATGATGGGGCTTGTTTCGAGGAAAGATGGAGGAGCCTTAACAAGATTCTCTCTTGTTTCAGACTGTTACTTGAATCTGTTGTCGCCTCCTTTGGATTTATCCTGATTCTCATCACTAGCTAGACGGTAACCAAAATAAGTATTTGCATGTCAAAATAACAGCTGACCTGGAGGGGCTCCGAGAGGAAACTATCATGGCCAGGGGGTTCCCCTGCTTCCGGAACTTCATCTTCTTCTCATCTTCCTTCCTTTCTCTCTCTCTCTCTCTCTCTCTCTCTCTCTCTCTCTCTCTCTCACTCGGTCTGTCTCTGTCTGTCCCTATCTCTCTCTCTCTCTCTCTCTCTCTCCCTGTCAACCCCATTACTCTCCCTCTCCTTCTTCTACTTCTCATTCTTCTTTTTCATATTCTTCTTCTCCTTCTCCTTTTATTTCTCTCTCTCTCTCTCTCTCTCTCTCTCTTCCTCTCTCTCTCTCTCTCTCTTTATCGACCCCTCTCCTCCTCCTTCTCCTCATTCTTCTTTTTCATATTCTTCTTTTCCTTTTATTTCTCTCTCTCTCTCTCTCTCTCTCCCTCTCTCTCTCTCTCTTCCTCTCTCTCTCTCTGAACTTTTCTCTATCCCCTACCCTCTCTATCCTCCTCACCCAATGTCTGTCTTTCTTGTATCTCACCTTCCATTTGTGTCTGTTATCCTCTCTCTGTTTCTCTTTTATTTCACTACTTATTAATCCTTTCCCGTTCTCATTTTATACCTTTAAACCTTTTAAAGCCATGTCATATTTGATCCGTTTCGCTCTGCATGAGCATCGCTTTACATTCTTTCTTTTGTTGCACCACCTTTCTTTCGTGTCTGCTGTCCACTACCATTCGTACCCTTTCGTCTCTCACACTTCGCT